>MU388849.1:59766-362481 GCA_022578795.1 Xylariaceae sp. FL0255 | reverse complement strand
TATTATTATTATTATTATTATTATTATTATTATTATTATTATTATTATTATTATTATTATTATTATTATTATTATTATTATTATTATTATTATATAAATTATAAAATATTTAATATATATATAACTATTTTATTAAATAGTTGGAGTATTTTTATATTTATATTAAAACGGCAAAAAAATAAATTTATATTAACAATAAAACGTTAGCAAAACGCTAT
This sequence comes from Xylariaceae sp. FL0255, assembly GCA_022578795.1. NCBI lineage: Eukaryota > Fungi > Ascomycota > Sordariomycetes > Xylariales > Xylariaceae > Xylariaceae sp. FL0255. The sequence continues at coordinate 362,263 of MU388849.1, read as the reverse complement.
TAAATATCTTTATATTAAATTTTTTTCTTCTAATGTTAAAATAATACATTTTAATTTCTATTTTATAATATTTAGAATTTTTTTATATTAATAATATATATAAAATTCTGTATAAAATTTAGCAATATTAAATTTATTTAATCATTAATAAATTATATGATAAATAAAAAATCTAATTACATTTTATAATATTATTAATATTTTATTATTATTAATATTAAAATAATAGTAATATTATAATTATATAATATATAAGTTCATAAATATATATAAACTTTTTTATTAAAATCGATATCGAAAAAAGCAAAAATAAAAAAAATACTAAATATTGAACTATTACATTACTACGCTAATTTATAATTAATTATTTAAAATTATATATAAATTATTATATAAAATAATTTTTAAAAAAAACAATAATTATTTTTGTAAAAATAGTTATATATTTTTTAAAAGTTAAAAAATTAAAATGAATAATTATAATTTAAAAAATAATAATAAAATAATTTTTTTAAAAAAAATAAAAATAATCGTTGAAAAAAAACTTTGTAAAAATCTATAATATTATAATATTTATAATAATAGTAGTAAAAGTTTTTTAATTAATTTTATTTAATTTTTATATATTATAATAAATTTATAAAAATTATAACATTTAAATATTAAAAGAAATAATTTATTAATTTAATTATATAATATATCATTATTAAATTTTTATTTTTTATTTAATAATTATGCACTTTTTTTTTTAATAATTATAGTATTTTTTTCATATAAATATACTTAAATAATTAAGTTAAATTTTTATTTACAAAAAAGATTTTAATATAAAAATTTTTCTAACTTTTAAAGCTTTAAAATAAATGTTTTAAATAATAAATATAGTTAATTTTTATTAAATTATATTAAGGTAAAGATTTTTTTTTTTTAATAAAATAACTATTTAATATAATATTTTATATAGTTTTAAGCTATTTTATAACTTAATATTAACCTTAAAAACTTAAAATTTATACCATTTTAAAGTATAAAAAATTAGAAAAATTTTAATATTAAATTTACTTTTACCGATAAGAATTTAACTTAATCATTTAAGTATATTTATATAAAAAAATGTATAATTATTTAAAAAAAATAAGTGTATAATTATTAAAGCTTTAAATAAAAAAAAAAAGCTAGGCTAGTTTTTTATAAAAGCGCGTTTTTTATAAAAAAATTTTTTTTATTTAATTATTAAACAAAGCAAGTTTTGTTTATTTAAATATTAATATATTTAATAAATTTTTATATTTATATATATTATAAATAAAAAATTTTTTTAAAAAAAAAATATTAATTTAATTATATATGTTATTTATATTAAGAAAGTGTATATATAAACAATAGTATTATAGTTAATAGTTTAAGTTAATAAATTAATATTAAGTTAGAAGAAAAAAAGTAAATAAATATAATATTTATAAAATATATAATATTATATAAATTTAAATTTTTTATTTATTATTTAACTATTAATAAAGAATTTTTTGCATATTAATAAACTTTAAAGTATTATAAAAATGCGTTTATTATATTTTATAACTATTTATAAATAAAATTTTAATTTAAAAATTAAATATTGTTTTTTTTTTATATTGTTGAAATTATGGGGTGTTACCTTATAATTGATGGCAGTACTGCTAACCGACATCTTTTGTGGAGGCTAATAGTGGCGGTGGAGCCCTGTGACGCTGTATGGCGACTGCGCCCCTTTGTGGCGATGTGGCTCAGTTTTAGGTAGTATAAGCCCTAGTTGCGCCTTGTGGGGTTACTAGGAGTCTTCTAACGGATTCCCGAGATTTTCTGAATTTTAGCGCTTATTAGCAGTTTATTAAGTAATTATTAAAGTTTTTTAAAACTTATTAAATTTATCTATTTATAAAGGGGTATTTTTTCGAAAATAATAGAAAATAGAAAAATTTTTAAAAAAAATAATTTCGGCTATTTTAGCTTTTAAAATCCAAATTTAGTAATAAAAATTTATTATTTCTATTTATTTTCATTTACTTTATTGATTATTTAATTATATTATTTAAGTTTAATTATTTTAATTTTAGATATTTTATTATACTAGTTATATTTTAAAAGATATTATTAAAAAAATTATATTTAAAATTATATATTATTTTTTTTAACTTTTTAATAGATTATAAATTTAACAATTAAATACTAGGTTTAAAATTATATATATTAATTATCAATTTTTATTATAAGCTTTGTTTTTTTAACGCTTTTAGCAATTTGCTATAAATAACTTTTTTCCTATAATAATTTATTTTATAATTATATTAATGCCATAAAATATTATAAATAATAAAAAAATAGAATCCGAATCCGTTTTATTTTTTTGTCTATTTTAGATTCTTTTGCTAGTCGAATCTTTATTTTAGAAAATTAAATTAAAAATTTTAATAATAACTTCTACAAAAATTTAGTTAACTTTTATTAAAATAGTTTAAAAACTAGAGATTTTTATAGAAAAAATTTTGCTTACTAAAATTTCGGGGCTTACAAGCTTTATTTTAAATACTATAAATATTTTTAATTTACTTAAACTTACTACTATTAAATTTAATAAATCTATTAATAAACTTTCTAATTTATATTAAATATTTAAATTATAAAAATTTAAAATAACCTTTTTTATATAAAAAGTTAAAAATATTATGATACTTTTTAGTATAAAAAATTTTAATATTTTTATTATATTTACTAAGTTTTTCGATATAATAAATATAAAATTAGCAAAAAAATAGCTAAATAATGTCACAATATAAGGCTTTTAAGGAGGCAAAGCTTTATATTTACCTATATAATAGATAAAAAATCTAAAGCTAAAGAAAAAAAGAAATTAACAAAATATATATATATACATAAAGTTATATAAATATAGGTATATAAGGCATATTTTCTATTAAACCTTGATTTGTTTATTTAAGCCTAACCGATTTAGGCGGTATTATTTTAAAATTATCGATATAACTTTACGTTATTATTTTTTTTTAAAAAAAAACAATAGATCGTTTACGATCTGGGAATTAAATAATTAATTTATAACAATTTAGTTATAAACGTTTTTTAATTAAAAAAGGGATAATTTTAAATATTAATTGTTTTAACTATATTATAAATTTTTAATTTTTATAATAATTAGTTCGATATTTTTATATTTAGGAAATTTATCTATAGCTAGTATTAATATCGATATATTTTAATTTTTACAAATTAACGATTATATATATATTACTAAAATATTTTTTTTTTTTTATTAACTAGTTTATTATTATTTGGATAATTTTTGTTAAACTTGTTTTTTTTTTTGTAGCTTTTTTTTATTTGTTTAATTATATTAGTGGTTCCGCAATTTTAAAATTAGTATTGTAGAATTTTTTAAAATATATAGGGCTATTTTTAAAATTTAATATATTATATTATATATTATTGAAATTTTATCTTTATTATTTAATTATATATTATAAAATATTTATAGTAAAGTTTTGAGATGAAAAATTTTTCTATTACCTATTTTTTTTTGCTATTTAATATAATTTTTTTATTATTAGGGTATTTAGCTGCTTATTTTAGTAAAAAATTATTGAAATATTTATTTAATTAATTAATATATTAGTAGTAGCTTTTTTTTTTATAATTTAGATATATTAAATTATGATGTGCCCTGACAGGAGGGTCAATGAGGCGCAGCCTCATTGACCAGTGGTAGCCTGGGTGACAGCCTTGCCCCTCATCTCCACCTATTGCCCGGAGGGCAATAGGCCATTATATAGTCTTCATAGAAAAGGCCCAGGTCGGGGCTGCGCCCCAGACCTGACCTTTTCTCTTCATCATCATTCTAGTAATATATTTTCTTCACCCCCAGTCTGAGTCCATCAAATTAATAGTTATTTTTTTTAGTATTAATTTTTAAAATTTTATATATTTATTATATTATAAAATAATTTAGTTTATTAGATAATTAATTTATATTTTAAATTTATCTATATTTTATTATAAATATTTAATTATTAATATTAAAATTAAATTTGTAATATATTTGGTTTATAAATTATATTATTTTTTATTGAATATAGTTTAGTTTTATTTTAATAATAGTAATATAATTACTAATTTGTTTAGTTTAAATTTAAGCTATTTTATAAAATTAATGTTTAGTAATAAATAAATTTAATATATTTGCGTTTTTTATATATTTATTTTAATTAAAATAAAACGATATTAGGAATTTTATTTCTATTTTATAAAAAAATAACCTAATGCTTTTTAATATAAATAATATTTATATATAATTTATTAAAAAAATTAAATTAAACTAATTATTTTAAAAATAGTTTATAAAAAGTTAAAATTTTTAATTTATATATTAGTTTATAATTTTGGTTTAGTTTATTATTTTATAATATTTTAAAATAGCTAGTTTTTAGTTTATTTTTAATAATTTTACTAATTTATTAGTAAATATTAATATATATTGTAGTTTTTTATTTAAATAAACGATATCGAAAATATTATAAATATAATAAAGTTTTTTAAAATATATTTTTATTATATTATAAATAGTTATATTTTATTTATATAAAATAGTTTATAATTTTTTATTTAATTAGTCGATTATTATAAAAATATAATTAATTTTTTTTTTATTTTTCGGTGTATTTTTAAAATCTATTATTATATAATTTTATATTTTATTAAAAATAAATAGTAGTTTAGAAAAACTAAAAGTTTTTTTTTTAATATTTTAACTAAATAGTAATTATAGTAATTTGTGTAGAAATATAATGCGCAAATAGCGTAAAGCATAAATATTATAAAAATATATATATATAAAGCTATATATTATTATATAAACTTTGCTAAGAATAGAAACTTTAATTTTTAGTATAAAAATAGCTATTATATATATATATATCCGAAAACAAAAAATCGCCGGATGCGGATTTCGAAAACGGAAAATTTCCGTTTCCGGAATCCGGATTAGGAAATCTTATATAAATATTATTTTTTACTAAAAATTAAGGTTTTAAATTAAACAAAGAATTTCCGAAAACAGCTAGGCTGAAAACAGAAATAATCCGAAAACGGTAATTTTACGTATATAATAATAAGGGCCTTCGCCTACTAATTTTCTATAGATTATCTGTTATTAATATAGTCAATTTACCCCTACGTTACTACCTTATATTACAGGGCATTACTCCTTTTATTACAGTATATTATTTATTAAAGTATCCACTAAAGCATCCACTAAATCTTTCGCTATTTACTATAATATATGTTTATATATAACCTTTCACAATTTGTTATATAATTATTATTCTTTTTTTATATACTAACCTATTAATATTTAATTATTAATAATTATTTTGTTTTTTAACGATTTAAATAAATACTAGAAATTTTATTATAAATTTTTTTTAATAAGCCTCGTTTTTAAAATATTTATATTAAAAATAATAAAGCAATTTTTGTAAATAATTAATTTATTAATAATTTTCTAAAAGTTCTTGTCTTTGTTTTTTTTTTGCTTTATTTCGGTATATATTTATTTACGGATTTTTTCTATTTATATATACAATATTTTTTATAATTATATAATTTGTTTTTTTTTATATCTACGATTATTATATAAATTTTGTTAAAAATAAATATATTAAAAATAAAGATATTTTTTATATTTATTTATAACGAAATTTTATTATATCCGATTAGTCGGAAAAAAGTTAGTATTTATTATATTTTTTTTTTCGCTTTAGCAATTTTAAATATTTCTTGTTTTTAAAATAATATATTAGCTATAATATTATTTCGTTTTAGCTAATAAATAATAATAAAGTAATACTATATAAATAATTTAGCTTAATTTATTTAGTATAAATTTAGCTATTTTTTTTTTTAAAAAATGCTTTAATATTTCATAATTAATAATTATTAAAAATAGCTTATTATATTAATATTTAATTAATTTAGTTTTCTATTTCTTTAAAATTTATATTATTGCTAATATTTTTTTATCGAGCGTTTTATAATTAACTTCGAAATTTTATAATATTTAAAAAAAAAAAAAAAAAAATACTAAATTTTATTTTATAATTAAAATATAGTTTTAATTGTTATATTACTTAAAATATTAGTTTTTATTTTAGTTAGTAATATAAAATTATAATATTATAAAATAAAAATAAAAATTATTATTATTTTTAAAATATTAAATATATTTTAGTAAATTTTCGTTTATACGTAAAATATTTTATTTATAATTAATTATAAAAATAGTTATATAATTTAGCTAAATTTTTTAATAAAACGTTGGTAAAAGTTGCAAAATTTTAGGAAAAATTAGATTTTTTTTATTATAATAAAAGGTTTTTAATTTTTAACTATTTTAATTTTATTAAAATTAACATAAATTTTATTAGTTTTTATAATAAATTATAAATATTTCGTTTTGGTTTTATAAAATTTATATTTTTTAAAGTTGATTTTTAAACTATTTTTTTTAACTAAATTAATATTTTTTGTATATATTTACGATATTTTTTTATAATATTAAAAAAAATTAAAATATTATTGAAATAAATATTTATAAAATTGTTTAAATAGTTTTATAATATAAAATTAATATATTATTAAAATATAGCTAATTTATTAGTAAATTTAAAAAGAAATATTTTATATTTAAATAAGCTATATTTAATGTAAAAAATGGTATAATTTTTGTAATTTCTTATTATATATATTTTATAAAATGTCTAATAAATATCTATTTTTATAAAAAACTTTATTTTGAAAATATATATTAAAATTTTATTTTTTAAAAGTAGTAGGTATTAGTTTTTTTTAATAATTAAGTTTTATTTTTTGCAATTAATATAAAAACGAAAAATTTCGTTTTTTTTTTTTTTGCAAATAAAATTAAAGTTATAAATAAAACGTTGTTTATTTTAATAAAACTTTTTTGTATATTATCGATTAAATATTTTTTATAAATTGATGGACTTAGACTGGGGGTGAAGAAAATATATTACTAGAAATGATGATGAAGAGAAAAAGTCAGGTCTAGGGCGCAGCCCCGACCTGGGCTTTTTCTATGAAGACTACATAATGGCCTATTGCCCTCCGGGCAATAGGTGGAGATGAGGGGCAAGGCTGTCACCCAGGCTACCACTGGTCAATGAGGCTGCGCCTCATTGACCCTCCTGTCAGGGCACATCATAAATTTTTATTTTTTTAAATAATATTTTATATAAAAAATTAAACAAAAACTTTAATTTATTATAATTTTTAGTAAACTTGATATTATAATCGATTTTTAATTAATAAATTATTAATTTATTTAATTTTATTTTATTAAGAGCGTTAAAAATATTATAGTATTTTTTTAAAATCGTTTTTAAAAATTTTTACTATAGATTTTTCTTTTTTATAGTAAAAAAATTGCTAAAACTAAAATGTTTAGTTTTTGTTTTATTTTTAATAATTATATTAAATTTATTTTAACTAGTTATAATTATTTTATTTTTTTTATTCTAAACGAAACGTTTAAAATTTATAGTATTAATATTATATATTTTTCTGTAAAAATAATATTTATATTAGCTAAATTCGTTTTGTTATAAACGGTAAATTTTTTCATTATCGCGAAATTAACGACTTAAGTTATTTTCAATTTTTAATAGTAATATTTCGGGTTTTTTTTTTTTTTTTTAAAAATATTGACTATAACATAATTTCTTTTTTATTAAAAACACGATCTATTTTTTTAATATCGTAAATAGTAAAATTTTATTATAAAACGCGTCAAAAAATAGTAAAAATAAATATTTCTGTTTATTTTATATTTTTATCTCGTTTTTTTATATTACGTTAATATTTTAGATTTTTTTAAAATCTTTCCGGCTTTATTTATTAAAATATTTTATCGATTTTATTTATTTTTTAGATAATTAAAATAGAAAAATAGTTTCCGTTTTTTACAATTAAATAAATCGTTATATATTTTAACCTATTTTTTTCTAATAATTATATTATAAATTATTTCGATAATTATAATAAAGATTTTATAAAAAGTTTATTTATTAATAATTTTTTTTTTTTATTATTATAGCTTATAATTTTTTATAAAAAAAAATAAAACTTAGTAATAGTAAAAAAATTATATTATTTTTTTTTAGCAAATTTCGAGTTCATTATAATATAAATACCGACTTTTATATTTTTAAAAATATTATATATAATTAATAATTATTTATTATAAATTATTACATAAATATATATAAAAGGTTTTTTTTTAATATAATAAATTATATAATTTTTTATTATAAAATTTTAAAATACTATTTTTAAATAAAAATTAATTTTGCCCAAAATTACGCGTTTTTTGAATCGAAATTTTTGTTAACGATAAAAGTTTTATTTGCTATAGTTTTGCTATATTTTAAATATTTTATTATTATTATAATTTATATATTATAATTATTTTTAATAAAGTTCTAATTTTAAAAATAACTCCGAATAATATAGTTTTAACCTTTATATTTATAATAATAACTTTTTATAATATTTTTTTTAATTTTTTTTTTACAATAAATTTAAATTGGATCGTTAAATAAAACGATTTCCAGCTAAAAGTCTAAAACGATTTTTTTTATAACAAAAAATTAGAAATTATATTTAAAATTAGACAATTTATTACGTTTATTATTTTAATTCTATTTTTAAATATTAAAACATATAAATTATTAAAAATAGAAAAAAAATTTTATTTTTTTATAATATATAGCTAAAAAAACGAAATAAAGCTTATTTTTATAAATATAAATTTTCGCAAATTTTTATAAATTAAAATAACGAATTTTTTTAAACTATTTAGCTATTATAATAAATAAGTCGTTTTTTTAATTCGATAAATCAATAATATCGAAAAAACGCTAATATTATATTATAAAAGTTATAAAATCGATTTTAAATTTATTATCGCTTTTTTCGAAAATCTAAGATTTGAAATTTTAATTAATAATATTAAAAATAAATAATCCACGTTTTGAATTCTAATATTAGCTATTATAAGTTTTTGTTCTAAAAAAGTTAAGTTAAACCTATTTTATAGCTAAAACATAAGCAATATTAGCAATATTTTGCTACTTTTAATTGTATACTATTTTAGTAACGAAAGGTTTGTTTTTAAAATATTAAATCTTCCGGTATTTATATAAAAAATAATAATAATATATAGTAATTAATAAACTTCAAATTATTATAATATAAAACTTTTAAAAAAGCAAAGCTTTATATTTATCTATAAAATCGATAAAAAATCTGAAACTAAAAAAAAAAAAAAAATCAATAGAAAATACGTATATATATAAAATTATATAAATATAAATATATAAAACATATTTCTTGCTAAGCCTTAATTTGCTTATTTAAGCTTAACCAATTTAGGCGGCATTATTTTAAAATTATCGATATAATTTTACATTACTAATAACTATATTTTTTTGATAAAAATGCTAAATTAGTTAGCAAATTTAACTATTTTATTAATTTTAAAGGTTATAAATAGTTTTTTAAACTATTGATTACGATATATTTTTGGAAAATTTATCGATAATAGCTATTTTAAAAAATAGAAATAAAGCTATTATTTTTATTATATTTTGTAATTTCTTTTTTTTAATAGGTAAAAATATTATAACTTTTTTTACAAACTTTATAAAAATTTATAAATTTTTATAAATTTTTATAAATTTTTATAAATTTTAAATGAAAAGTTTTAAAACGATTTTATTTGAGAATTTAATTTTTTTTTAAATATAATTAATTAATTAAAATTGCTAAATTTAATAGCTTAATTAAGCTATTATAAAACTAATATATTTTTTATAAGTTAATACAATAATTATTTTAAAATATTGGAAAATTATTATAATATTTAGGTTAATTAAATTTGGCAAACTATTAAAGTTTTAATTTATTTAAAATTTGCTAAAATTATTTTAAATTTCGAAAATAATTTACTATTTAATAACTTAAATAATAAGCTTTTTATTTAGTTTTTAATAGCAAACAGTCTCTATAATTTTAAAATAAAAAAAGGCTTAAAAATTAGTTAAAACTACTTAAATTCATTAATTAAATTAATAATATTATTAATCGCTTCTTTAATTCGAATTTATCGTTTTTTAAAAACGAAAAAACGAATCAAAAAAAAAAAATAAACAAAAATATAGCCGTAAAAAAGGCAAAAATTAGCCTAAAAAAATAATAAACTTTCGAATAAATTACCTAAAAAAGTTATTAATTAAATTAGTTTCAATTTATATATTTTAATTAATATTTTAAATTTTATATTTAATTTTTTATATTTTATATTTTTAAATATTATTTTTAAACTATGTTATATTAATAAAGCGTCTATTATTTTAAATATTATTTTAATTTTAATAAAATTACTATAGTTTTATAATATTAAATTAATAATATTTATAAAAATATAATTAAAGCGATTTTTTTAACTATATTAAATATAATTTTTTAAATTGTATATATATTGCTACAAGCTTTTTAAAGTTTAAAAAAATCAGAAAAGTTCGACTTTTAATATATATTATAAAACGTTAATATTGTTTTATAATATTTTTTAAAATATTATATATATTTAAATTTAATGTTATGCTAAAAAAGGTTATACAAAAAAATTGAAACTATTTAATAGAAAAAAAAATTATTTACCTACTTCAAAATTTAAAAATAATAGCTTTTTATAATTTAAAAAAGTACAAATTTTAATTAATAATTTCAAATTTAAAATAAAATAGTAAGCATTTTAAGCTTTGATTATATTAAAATAATTTATTAAATTTTTAATATAAAAAAGCTTTTTGTTTTACTGGTAAATTATTTAAAAAAAAAGTTAATAATACTAAAAAATTTTAAACCTTAGATTCTAAAATACTTTTTTTTAAAATAAAATTTTTTTTATAAAAGTTAAAAAAACTGGAATTATCGGCAATAATTTGCTTTTGCTACAAGTTTTTAAGAATATTTTTTTTGGCAAATTAGATTTTCTTAAACGAAAAACTTTACCTTATAATAATAATTTTATTTTCAAATCTATCGATTTAATTTATTAAATATTTTTTCGAAAAATTTTATAGCTATATTATAAATTTAGCTATTAAAATTTAATATTATTAAAAAAAACCGCTAAATTAAGCGCTAAATTGTTTAATATAAACATTATTTAATTAAAAAATTTTCGGTATAAAATTTATAAATTAACGAAAGTTATTTAACGGTTAAATTTTACTATACTTTTAAATTTTTAGCAAATTTTAAATATTATAAAAAAATATTTATTTATTATTAAACTTTATTTATATAATAAAAAATTTTATAGTTTTATTTTAGTAAATCAAAAATTTCGAAAATAATAAGTTATTTTGTTAAAATAAAAAAATATTAAATATATATTTTTAACAATAAAAAGCCGATTTAAGTTTTTTAAAAACTGTTATAATTGCTATTTTTTTTAGTTTTATTTTAATTAAAGCTAGTTACAAGATATAATGGACCCACTTTTATAATAGTTAAGGTTCACTAGTGCGTGGGAAATTCTTTATCGATAGATAGATAACGAGATAAAGAATTTAGGTTCATATAGTGCCGCGCGCCCCGCAGGCATTGTATTTACCTACTTTTCTTCCCTTAACTCAATATTAATTCGTTGACTCCAGTTGTTGACCTGCGATACTGTTGCCTGCGTGCGCTTCATCGTGACAAAGCTTTAAAATTTATAACAAATTAATAAATAGCTAGCTATAAAATAAAAAAATCAAATTTACTACTTTATATATGTGAGAGGTTATATATGAGCATATGCTATAGTGGATAGCAAGGTATTTAGTGGATGCCTTAGTGGACGCTTTAGTGGATGCTTTAGTGGATATAGATGCCTTAGTGTGTGATGCAGTAATATACTGGAGAAGTAATACCCTGTAGTACAGAGTGATAATATAGGGTTATATTGGTTGTATTGATGATGGATGATTATCTAGAAAATCAGTGGGCAGAAGCCCTTATTATTATATTTGCAAAACTTCCGCTTTTATTATTTCCGTTTTCAGTTTTTTTCGTTTTCGGAAATTTCTTTGTTTAACTTAAAACTTTAATTTTTAGTAAAAATTATAGTTTTATAAAATTTTCTAATCCGGAATTTGTATGCGGCGAATTTCCGTTTTCAGAATCCGTATCCGGCGATTTTTCGTTTCCGGATATATATATATAAATAGCTAATTTTTATACTAAAAAATAAAGTTTCTATTTTTAATATATTGATTAGTAATAAATTACTAATCTAATTTATATATATATATATATATTTATATATTGCGGTTTTTTGCGCACATTGCGCCTTTGTGCGCGTTGCGCCTTTTGCGCGCGCGTTACGCTTCTATATTTCTATAATATATTTATATTTATAAAAAAAATAAATTATTAAAACGATTAATTTAAGTTATTCTAAATCGATTATATTTTATATTTAAAATTTCTAGTTTTTTAAGCTATTTATAATATTATATTATAAATTAAATAATAAAACTAGTTAATTATATTATAATTACTAATAAAAAATTATCTTTTAAATAGCTATTTTTAGATGAATTAAATCTAAATTTAATATTTTATAAAATTAATTACGATAAATTTATAGTTATTAATAACAATTATATTATTTTTATATTTAAAAAAAAGCAGCAAGAAGCTTATAAATTTACCGATAAAATTAAAAAAAGCAAAATTTTTGCAATTTTAAATAATTTAATTTATTTAATATATATCCTTGAATATTATATAATATTTAAAATAAAACTAATTAAAATAACTAAATTTTTAGTATTTATTACAGTTATTTTAATAAAATTATTTACTAGAAGGTTTATTAACAAATTTATTAATAAAAAAAATATCGATAAATTTTTTATTTAAATTAAAAATTTTTTCTTTAAAAAAATTACCTTAAGTTATTTAAATAGTTTTAATTTAAAAATCGATATTAATATTAATTTTTAAAATAAATTTTTTTTTAATAAATCTAAATTAAATATAAATATACCCTTAACTTTTGGAAAATTTTTTTTAAAAAACTTTAATTTTTTTAATCCTATTTTAGATTTATTTACGGCAACTTCTTCCTAGCAACTTATTATAATAAAGCTATTTTTTATAATTAGCGTTAATAAAAATTAATATAAACTTATAGTTTTTTTAAAAAAAAATTAAAAATTCTAATAAATTAGCTAATTTTAGATTACTTTTTTTAATAATTAAAAATTTTCTTTTTAAAGTAAAATTTTCTATATAGTTAAATTTTATATAGTATTTTATTTATTAAATTATATATATTATAACTAATATTAAACTATAGCTTAAATTGCTAATTTAAATTTTAAAAAGCCTTTTAATAAAAAAAATAGCTTATTATTTATAAAAATAAATTTCAATAGCTATTATTTACTAAAATTTTAAAATTTATTGCTAAAAATAACGTTAAATGAAAAACTATTAATATATAATAAATATTAAAATTTAAATTAATTAATAAAATTATATTTATAAATTTAAATTTTACTTTATTATTAAAAATTTTAAATAAATTGAAAATATTAATTATAATAAAATTTTTATAACTATTATAATTTTATTTATTTAGAGATTTTTTTTAGCTTTAGTTATTTTAAATAGTTAAATAATTAAATAAAGAGATTTTATAGGCATTTTTTTATATAACGATTTATAAAAAATAATTTATTTCTTATTTTTAAATATATTAAAAATAATGCTAGAAAATTTAAAACTATTAAAATTTATTATAAAATATAGTTATAACTTTATTATAAAATAGGTTTTAGTAATTTTTAAAATTTTATATAACTTAAAACAAAATTTTAAAGCTTAACAAAAAAAATTTACTAAAATTGTAAAAAACTTTAGTTTTTTTTTTTTAATTTCGGATTTTTTAATATATTAAAATACTATTATAAACTATTATATTATTATTTATATTAATAATTATTTTATTATAAATTTAAATATTATTTATATCGAAATTTTAAAAGTTTAATTAAATAAAAAGGTTTTTATTAATAATAAAAATTTTATAACTTAGTTTTTAAAAGTTTTAATTATTTATAATATAATTATTTAAACTTTATATTTAAATTAATATTAATATATTAAATAAGCGCTAATTAAATTAAATTTAGCAAATATTAAATTTGCTAAAATACTATTTTTATTAAATTTAATTTGTTTTATTAATTATAAACTTTTAATTTTTAATTTAAAATAATATTAAATACTAATAAATATTATAATAATATATACTATAATAACTATTAAAACTAATATAATTTTTGCGATATAATAATTATTATAATATATATATATTTTTAAAAAAACGTATTTTATAAAAATTAAATATCTTTTTCGATATTTAGAAAATACTATAAAATTATTAATTTATTATAAAATAAATCTAACCTATCTATATTTTAAAAATCTCTATTTTAAAATTTTCCAGCTAGTTATTATAGTTAATAATAATTTTATTAAATATAAAATTACGAAAAAATCTATTTAAAACTATTTAATAATTATTATAAAATATTATTATTGCTTAAAAATCGAAAAAAGCTTTTACTATTATTTTATTTATTTTAAAAACTAAATTTATAGCTTTTATAAAAACTATTTGTGAAACAAAATAGTTATAAAAATTTTATTAAAAAATTAAGTAATTAATTATTTTGCTAGTTATTATATGTTTTAATAATATAAAAATTATAGAAGTTTTAATAATTTTTAAATATTATAATTATACAAAATATATTTTAATAAATTTTCAATACGTTCGATAAAATATTAATAATAAAATTATTGCTATATTTTATTTAAATATAATAAATATACTAACTAATAGCTTTATTAAATTATTAAATATAATTAAATAGGCTTATTTTTAGCAATTAGCTAAGTTATGTTATTTTATAATTTTTAATAAAGAAAACCTATTTATTATATAAAACTTAAGTTTAAATCTTAGTTAAGCTTTTTTTTTAAGGTTTTTTTTTAATTTAATTAGTTTTTTTTATTTTTGCTAGCTTTTATTTAAAAATTCCGGATATTAATATTAAAAAAAAATATTAAAATTATAAAATATTACTTTATAATTAATAATAATATTACTATTCGATATTTTTTATAAAAACTAATAGTAATAGTAAAACTTTATAATATTATATAATAACTATATTTGTTTATAGCAATATAGCTTAATTTTAAATAATATAAACTTTAGTTACGTTTTATAAAATTACTAAAAGTTTTTTAACAAATTCCTGAAATTTTTTAAATTTTAGCGCTTATTAATAGTTTATTTAGCTTATTTTTATTATAATTTAGTTCTTTAAATTTATTAAATAATTATTAAAGTTTTTTAAAGCTTATTAAATTTGTCTATTTATAGGAAAATATTTTTCCGAAAATAATAGAAAATTAAAAAAATTTTAAAAAGAATAATTTCGGCTATTTTAGCTTTTAAAACCTAAAATTAGTAATAAAAACCTATTATTTTTATTTATTTTTATTTACTTTATCGATTATTTAATTATATTATTTAACCTTAGTTATTTTAATTCCGGATATTTTATTATACTAGCTGTATTTTAAAGGATATTATTAAAAAAACCATACTTAAAATTATATAATACCTTTTTTAACTTTTTAATATATATTATAAAATTTAAATAATTTATTATTATTATTATTATTATTATTATTATATAAATCGTAAAACATTTAATATATATAACTATTTTATTAAATAGTTGAAATATTTTTATAAAACGGCATAAAAGTAAATTTATATTAATAATAAAATATTAACAAAAGGCTTTTAAATATATTTATATCAAATTTCTTTTTTTTAATTTTAAAATAATATATTTTAATTCTTGTTTTATAATAAACGCTATTTTATAATATTTAATATTATATTATAAAATATATAAAATGTTGTTAATTTTAATATTTTAATAAATAAAACGTTTTTTATTTTATAATATTTAAAACTTTTTTATATTAATAATATATATAAAATTTTTTATAAAAATTAAAAAATATTAAATTTAGTTAAACTATAATAATATATATTAATTTTAAATATTAAATTATATAATAATTAAAAATCTAGTTATATTTTATAATGTAATTAATATTTTATTATTATTAAATTATTATAAAAAAAATTGATATTTATATTAAAATAATAATATATTATATATATATATAATATATAATTTAATATGTAAATTATATAAATATATATAAACTTTTTTATTAAAGTCGATATTAAAAACAATAAAATCTAATACTGTTATAAAATTACTTTTTAATCAATTATTTATAATTAAGGTTAAATTATTAAAATAAAATAAAAAAGCTTAAAACAAGTTTAAACCGCTTGCTTTTTGTTTTTTTTAAAAATTATAAAAAAAATACTAAATATTTAACTATTATACCATTAAACTTTAAATAATATATATAAATATAAAAATTTATTAAATATAATATATTAATATTTAAATAAATAAATTCTACTTTATTTAATAATTAAATAAAAAGCACATTTTTATAAAAAATAAACTTTTCAAAAAAACTGGCTTAGCTTTTTTTTTTATTATATAATATATATATTTTATTTAATACTTTTTAGTAAACTTTATTATTAAACTTTTTAATTAATTTTTTTCTAATTATTTTACCAAGTTTTATTAAAATGAAGTAATTATAAAAATAAACTCCAATAAATAATTTAAAAAAAAAATCGAATAAAAACTTGTAAAATAATTAATAAATGTTAACTAGAGAGTTTAGATTTTGCGGAATATAGCCAAAAACGACCTTCAATCCCTAGATTGGAATTTTATAAACGCAGGGCTCTGGGGCAACTACACCACTGGCTGCGCCACGCCACCAAAAGAGAGAATTCCAGTCTGGGTTTCCGAGATAACAGGAAATATCTTTCTGCAGTCAATATATTCGGCCCACAACACTTAAAGTTAACCAGCCTTGCAATAAGCATTAAATTTTCACATTATACATATAAGGTCACTAAGTACACAAGAGGATAGGGATGAAAGAGTCATATACTTGCTTGATCACTGTTCTTACCCTTATTCCCTTAGGCACACGGGAGTATTTCGGGTAATGGTTGCAATGACTGTGACAGGGGCGGAAGGCATCAAAGAAAACATATTTATTGGTGCAATTGATGCTAATACTTCTGATTCTATAACCGGCACAATCTTCAGGCCCAAAGGGACTGTTGCAATATCTATTATGATACAGCGTGCCTGCTAGGCAGAGCCTTACCGTCTGTTACAGCAGATATGGCCACGAGCTCGCCATGACATTTTATAGATAGAGTAACTCAGGTTTGGGCTATAGGTATTCTGCCGTGATGGTGGTTCAGTGGATGTAGAATCTCTATCCCTGACCAGTCTCGGTTAGAAAAGGGTCACTAAACAGGTGGGCGGCGACTGCCTTATCATCACAGGAGTAAGTTCTCTTGAAGCACCTAAGATACCCAGTAAAGGGTGGCAGGTAAGAACTAGGAAATAGATCATACTAAAGCTAAAGCAGTATAGATATTCCAAACTGATATGTCTTCTAAATCATATTTGTCTCGAAATACCTCCCAATAAAAACATGATAATCACTTAGGTATACTTAGTGCAATACTAGCCACTCCATGTAGAGTTGTCTCTTGCTTGCAGGGAAGGTACTCCCCGGCCGTAAAGTAAACAAACACCCGGCCTGTAATTGCAACCCCATTCTCTGTCTTCCTCCTCTCTTCGCCGGCTCCAATCAAGGATCACCTCCTACTTGTATATAATTGTCCTACACTATCACAACTGTCATCATGGAATCAGGTACATCTGCACCTCCTGCAAATGCCCTAAACAGCCGCCGTGTAGGCAGTCCACCCTCATCATTCGCCCTGGAGAAGCGTGTAGTGAAGAGGGACCCCGCTGTCCGAGTTCCCCAAGCCAATCCATCCATTACTGTATGCGAGACCCCCTAATATCATCTCAATGCCTGTTCATGCTCTGTGCTGACAAATTGCGCCTTCTCCAGATGGTCTACATTGCAGTAGACCCACGAGCGTCAACAGACGAAATTATGAGCCAAGTTCACGGCGACTTAGAAGCTGGTCAAGGTGGCAGTGGTCACCCCGTCGAGCTCTGTGGTCGGGAATCATCATCGTACATTCGCTGTGATGTGGCTACCAAGGCACATGCCCTGGGCCTCATCCGATCAGCACAACGTCAAACTTCAGTCGCCTTGAACGGACAGGACAGCATGAAGACCATGTTCGTTGAGCCACCCTCGCCAGGAACCACCCATGATGACTTCCACGTCATCGTGGCCCCCATACCAGGAAGCAAGAATGGACGATACCATTTCGAGCCCAAATCGGGTACCCCTATCCTCGATAATCTTGAGTCTCTCTCATCTGAGTATACAAACGAGATTTCAGCAGCATTGTCTGAGTCTCTTGACAAAGCTAGCGGTCTCTACTCTTCTTTGTGTCTACGGGTACACCTGGGCCACTTCACAATGAACAAGTACAAGTCGCAAAGCTATGACATCAAGGGGTTCGCAGCCATGGTGGCGGATTCACGCTGTTCAGGTCGCCTGGACACATGGTAAGTATTTCTTTCCAGGACAGCGTAGGTATCCCGACTAAGTTTGTGCAGTATCGGCGATAGTGCCACGGTAGACAAAGCTATGCACCTCATTCATGCCCGAGATAGTCCTTTGGTCCCAGTGGACAATCAGATCCCTCACACAGACGAGGTTGTTCCAGCCTATAGCTTCCACATAGACACAGGCGACAATATCTCTAGCACAAGTTTGATCCCGGTGAAAGAGTCCCGGAAGTCGGAAGATAAGCGTATGACATATCAGCTTCTCTGGACCAAAGTATGCCAGAAAGTGGACAAAATTCCCGAAGTGGACATCACAAGCCTTGGCGTAGCAAAGTGAGTGGAGGATATATGAACAAGTCTTGGCTCCCATTTTATTATATCTAACCAGGATCGCAGGGGACTTGATTGGACCATCGAGGCTAAGCCACACGTCGAAGAGGGGACAGTGCCCTCGGGATTACGGGACTATCTCGCAAGAGCTCAAGTTGTAACTGAAGGTGATCGCACCGATTTCCACATATATCCCCAAGTCATTCTGAGCCACACCCATGCCCTAGCACGTGAGATCGAGTCGGTGAGGATCAGAAGCGTATTCCGATACTTCTGGACGATAACTGGGTATGTGGTCAAGTTCACCATTGATCGTCACTGGGCAAGCATTAAAGCCATGACCCAAGGAGCTGAGCCAACCACAACGTTCGAGGTAACAATCTGCGGCGAGCACTGGGGCGACCAAACTTCCAAGCCGCCGGAGATGACAGTGCGAGAGCTGTGGGGTGATAATTTGGAAGGACTTTTGTGTGACGAGTCAGGAGAGCCGGACGGAACTGCTGCTAGCAGAGTTCGAGGACTTTTGACAACCGTGCAGGACATACGCAACTTTTTTTCACAGTGTTTGTACTAGCTTCTCATCTTTGCCCCGGCAAGGGTAATGGCGGAATTGGGTACTGATCAAGGGTTGGAAGAAGACTGTGCTTTTGGTCAAGCCTGGACCTGTTCTCGAGCTAAGGCTGGGCGAGTGGCTGTGAAAAGGAGATGAGGTCTGAGGGCTGGTGACATGGCAAATGACGCAAGCTCGTAACTACTATGGACTCAAGGCAGATGGTCTATTGCGGATTGGTAGACATTTTCTGACGCAAAACTGGCATGGCAAGAATCCATCAGTGGATTTGGGCATGGAAGAGCGAAAATTTGCTGAGACTGAATAGCAGAGAAGAAAGAGAGCAACATACCTTGCTCGATTACGCGAACATTATTTGTCTTAGCCTGGACAATGGACTCAAGATCCTTGATGTTGACGCCTACCTCGGTCATCTTATTTTTGTAGAACTCGGCAGCGGACTTGACATGCTACATTCAGGTGAGGGTGTGTGAGTGGGTGAGCCAGGATGAGAGTATAGACAATCCACTTACCTTTTCAAGATAGAAGCCAGTGCCGACTTCCACTAGGACGTGAGAAGTACTTGAGAGAGTGCCGGCGACATAGAGCGAGTTGGTCAGGGGCACGAGAATTGGCTTGTCATCTGAATTGCGGTGATTAGAGGTACTCTTGAAGAAAAGGGGGGAGACGAGGCTAACGCTTGAGGGTGCCCTGCTGAACACAACGGTGACAGTCACGGAACTTGGCCTGGGCGGCCTGGAGCTGAGTAAAAGATGAGGTCAAGTGTTCGAGCTCCTGATCAAGCTGTTTCTTGACCTGGGTGAGTTGTTGAGCACTCAAGGAGTCGAGATTTACTGGGGATAGGTCAGTAGAAAGGGAGGAGAGGGTTGAAAGATGAGTGGAATACCTGCTTCACCGGCTTCTGAGGCCATGATGACTGACTGACGATACTCAAAGGAAGCGGAAGAAGCTGGTGGGCTCTTAGCAAGTGTGGGGTAATTTTTGGCGGTGATATGGTTTTTACTTGACCCCTTCAGGACCAAAGACTGTATTCTTTTTGTATTATCCTTATAATTTTCACAGTGACAGTCTATTTGATTTTGTAAATATCTTGATTATGAGTCTGATACTGGTAGAGGAAGTGCAGTGATCAACAGCATACATCTTTGATTATAATTCAAATATAGGAAAATGTAAAGTCATGTGATCTCGCGTCGATACTCAAGAACTTGTCGCGTGCCTTGTCAGGCATATCGCGTTGTCCGCAACCCCACTGAAGCTACCTGACGCAGCGGCACGACGTCGAAATCAAATTATCGTCGCACCTTCATATCTCCTGATTATAATTGATATCCCCGCCCACATCTCAATCATGCCCCGCCGACGAGCTTCAACACCGTCTCCTCCCCCAGATTCCGACGATGGGTGGCAATGGATTTATGACGACCATGGTGCTATCGAGGGCGCCAAGAATGGCTCCTTCGAATGCCATGTTGGCGACTGCCTGTTGCTGAGATCCGACCGCACAATCGATGCATGGGTCGCCATTGTCGCCGAATTCCTCGAGTCTGATGACAACGGCGACATGGCTGCCAACTTTCTTTGGTTCTCTACCGAAACCGAGATTCGAAACGGCCCCCGCAAGCGCCATGACTTCCTGCAAAACGAGCTGTACATCACCGATACTTGCGATGTCAACCCCCTGGCCTCCATCGACGGCAACGCCCGTGTCATGTCCCAGCCCGCTTTCCTCGCCGAGTTCCCTAACGCCAAGGTCCCTCGATCCTCCAAGTTCCACCAGAGAACCTTTATCTGTCGCAGGGGTTGTAACGCTCGGACGACTACTTATACTTCCGAGTTTATCTGGGAGAATGTCTTCGATGGCAAACCCGATCAGATCAATGCCCTGAAGGACCTAGTCCAGGCTGGCACACAGTCCACACGAAGGCGTCAAAACCCACAAGCCTCGGAAGCCAGCCCCCGCAAGCGACGCCAACAAGATGTAGACGACGCATATGCCTTTTCAGACGACGATGAGCCCACATCTAAGCCCAGAACCCCTCGCAAAAAGCAGAAGACTAATCGTGTGGCCACACCTTCGAGTCGAAAGTAAGCTCCATCACCATTCCCTGTTTCCCACGCAGTGGCTGATCTGTCATGCAGTCGGGTCGTTGTAAAGAAGGCCCTCGAATTCACCCCTCTAGCCACCCGCATCGTCTCCCCCAGCCACAACCAGGCCTCGCCATTCCAGATCGCCAGGGCCAACTTACACGTCGCCTCCGTACCAACGACCTTACCTTGCAGAGAGACAGAGTTCGCTGTCGTCTATTCTCACCTCGAAGCCGCCATCACCGATGGCTCTGGCGCCTGTATCTACATCTCCGGAACCCCAGGCACTGGCAAAACGGCCACCGTCCGCGAGGTCGTATCCAGACTAGACGACGCGGTTCGCGCCGACGAGTTGGACGATTTCATCTTCGTCGAGATCAACGGCATGAAAATCACCGACCCCCACCAATCCTACTGCCTGCTATGGGAAGCTCTGCGCGGCCAGCGCGTTAGTCCCAGCCAGGCTCTCGATCTCCTGGAGCGCGAATTCAATCATCCTAGTCCGCGCCGCGTCCCCTGTGTCGTCTTGATGGACGAGCTAGACCAACTTGTCACCAAGAACCAAAGCGTCATGTACAATTTCTTCAACTGGCCTGGTCTGCGACATTCGCGCTTGATTGTGCTCGCTGTCGCCAACACCATGGATCTGCCCGAGAGAACACTGAGCAACAAGATCAGCAGCCGCCTCGGTCTCACGCGCATCACCTTTCCCGGCTACAATCACGAACAGCTCATGAAAATCATTCAGTCTCGGCTCCAAGGTGTGCCTGGCCAGATAGTTGAGCCCGACGCCGTGCAGTTCGCCAGCCGCAAAGTGGCTGCTGTGAGCGGTGACGCCCGGCGTGCTCTCGATATCTGTCGCCGCGCGGTAGAATTGGCCGAGGCAGACGTCAAGAGCACAGGAGGCGATCCATCCACGCCCAGTAAGAAAGCCAAGTCAGAAAAAGGAAGCTCTCGCGGTATTGTCACCATTGCCACCGTGAAGCGAGCGATTAGTGAAGCTACGACCAGTCCACTACAGCAATACCTACGGGGTCTACCTTACGCCTCGAGAGTCCTGCTCGCTTCCCTGCTGATACGGAATGAGAGGACGGGACTGGCTGACACAACTTACGGTGACGTTCTAGAAGAGACAAAAAGGGCGCTCATGTTAGATGGGACGAGCCGGCGGGTGAATTTGCTGACATGTGGAGGGCGAGAAAATGGCATGTCTACAACCACGGAAGCACGGGGAGGCTCAGGAGGAGTCAAATCAGCACGCATCGCCGGGATTCATGCCGCAGCTGCAGGTCTCGCTGGGGCAGGGGTGATCACGTTGGAAGGTCACAGAACAGAGCGGCCGAGCAAGATGAGGTTAGCGGTTGGCGAGGAAGAAGTCAAACTTGCTCTCCGAGACGATCCTGAAATAAAGGCATTGGGGGTAGCATTTTAGTAATGTGGAGAAAACCAGCACTTTTCTTCCGGAGAAGAATCCGGAAGATGAAGACACGTTCAGGATTACAGGGCCTGCTGCTCCTAACAGCAGATGTACAAAGGTGTATTATAATTATGAGTATAGATCTAGAATGAGCTAATGCTTCTGACGACCTAATGTCGGCTTCCAGTCTAGAGGATGTGTCTCTGGTGTAGCCTTGTCATCGGGCTTCCAGATCTTGATGGTCTTGTCCGCCTCACCGACAATCAAGCGTAGGCCAGTACGGTCAAAAGTCGAGCTCATGATACCGGCCTCGGCGTCAAGCGAACCAGGCTGGGCAATAGAATCCAAAGCCTGGAACCGATGACCGGATTTCCAATCCCAAAAACTCATAGACCCATTATCCCCACCTGAAAAGAGAACATCCTCATTACAGGCCATGGAGTTGATGATGGCGTTGTGGCCCTCAAAGTTGCCCATGAAGGCGCCCTCGGGACACTTCCACTGCTTGATGCTGCCCGTGCTGCCCGTCGCAAAAGTAAACTCGGTGGGGTGCAAGGCGAGGGCGCGGACACCTTTTTTGTGGTGCGTGAGGACGCCCATGGTCTTGCCGGCGGCCAGATCCCACATGCGCACGGTGGAGTCGAGAGAAACCGTGATGACCTGGGGATCGGAGTCCTGACACTTCAGATCGGCGACGGTGCCGCGGTGGCCAGAGAGCACGTGGACGTTGCTGCGGGTGCGCATGTCCCAGACTCTGGCGACGCCGTCGCGGCCGCCGGTGACGAGGACGTCGAGGGTGGGGTGCAGGGCGAGGGTGTAGACGCCGCTCAGGTGGCCGTGGTAGTGGCGGATGACCTTGTTGGTCTCGAGATCCCAGCATTTCACCATCTTGTCCTCGCCGCAGGAGAAGAGGTAAGGGTGGCGCGGGGAGACGGCGAGGCCGCGGACGGTGGAGATGTGGCCGGTCAGGGTGACTCTGAGATTGCCGGTGGCAAGATCCCATATCTTGATGGTGCGGTCGCCGGCGCCGCTGGCAAACCACTGGTTATGGGGCTCGACGGCGAGGGCTCTCACCCAGCCTAGATGGCCGGAGATGACCCTCATCAGCTTCCAAGGCGGGTGCCAGTCGGGCTTGACTTGATGTGTGGCTTGCGCGCGGGCGGTGGATAGAGCATTGCTGGTCTGGGATGTATGGGATGGAGGGGGGCGGCGGATTTGAACGAGGGCGGTTGACTGTTCCTTCTCGGCGATGCCCTCAATCAGCATCTGGGCTTTCTGGTTGGTGTTGTCGGTGTCGGCGGTGGGCTTCTTGGGCTTCCTCCTGGCACCGGCAGCATTGGCCTGTTTCTGGGCAAGGGCGTGTGGTAGAGTTTGTAGATTTCGGTATTCGGCATGGAGCCGTAGAGATAAAGCATCCTTTTCCCTTTGCGACTCGTCACGATCGAGACGTTGGCGTTTTCTGGGGGCATCAGCGGGGATGTTGGCGAAAAGAGCTTTGGTGCTCTTTTCGTTGTCGCGCGCAAGAGCGTGGAGATCGGGGTTGGCAGTGGCCCCATCCATGATTGTTTCTTATGAGGATCAGTCTATGGTTGCCGATGGACTGAGTGGTGTTGTGTGATGTTGCGTTATGATTGTAGGATGAAGGCAGAATATAGATATATGTATCTACCTATATATATGAGAACAAATCTAGGTAGGTTTGTAGCTACTTAACCAACAAAGTTCAGAGGGATGTCGCGTTAGGTGCAACTAGGTACAGCGCGTGAGTACCGTATGACTGGTGCTAGTAGCGACAGCTGGGCATCATCTGGCGTATACCTGGTGACCTACATACCTGGCAAGCAGGCTACCTTACTGACGACAGTCCCCACCCAAGGAGGTACCTACGCAGATGTACCTTAGATACCTCACTCTCACTCGCGCGCCTCAAGTGACTTACACACCGAGATACAGAAATATAGCGCCTCACATACTTCGAATTTCACAACAACTGGTAGTCCAGATTCATCCATCACTATCATCTCACATCATGGCTTCCGAAGAGTCCGACAAATATGCCATTCATGGCGCCGCACGAGAAGGAAAATGTAATGTTTGTCTTTTGATGCATCTATCATCCATCTTGGGAAGAGCATGGTGGCTAACTGCACATAGTGAACCTTGTCGAGTCACTCCTTGCCGTATTCTCTCCCAATCTTCTCTCGCTGCCTAAGTCCTGACTTCGCATCCAGAGTAACCCCAAACTAGCCCAGCGTAAGGATGATGACGGCCGTCTACCCATCCACTGGGCTGCCTCTTCCAACAGCCCCGCCATAGTCTTGTTGCTCTCTCAGCAGAAGACCTTTGATCCCGATGTCGACGACGACAGCGGATGGTCTCCCCTCATGATCGCAGTCAGCGTCAAGGACGGAGATGCTGTAGTCGACACCCTGCTACAGAGAGGCGCCGACGTAAACCAGAAGAGTAATTTCCTCCTCCTCCTCCTCCTCCTCCTCCTCCTCCTCCTCCTCCTCCTCCTTACTATCCGATCTCTCATATTCTAACTCCTCACTCTCCTCCCAGATCACAATGGACAGGCATGACACCCCCGTCCGCCGAAAGTCTCCATCTTCATTACTAACAACCCCATCCTGAGTTCAGACCGCTCTCCACTTTGTCGCTTCCAAGAATAACCTGGATGTTGCTCGCAAATTGTTCAGTAACAATCCTGCGGCCTCGGCTCGTGTGAGAGACAAGCGAGGCCAGTATCCCCTGCACCGAGCCGCCGCTGTCGGCTCCGCTCCGATGGTCAGACTGTTACTAGAGAACCGCAGCCCCTTGAATGCGACCGACAACGCGGGCTACACCGCTCTGCATCACGCCGTGGCCGAAGGTCATGGTGCGCCTCAAAGTCTTCCTTGTCTCTGGCCCTGATTCCCGCTAATCCCGTAACTAGGTGACACTGCCGTGGCTTTGCTCAAAGCTGGTGCTGAAACTGACAAGGAGGACGCAGATGGCTACCTCGCCTTGGATCTTGCCCCCGATAATGAGGTTCGTGCTGGCTCTCCCCTCTACAGCGCTTGTATGTTTACAGTTGTCATGGCACAGGTCCGCAAATATATTCTCAGAGAGGCCGAGAACGAAGGCATCGACCTTTGATATCTTGTCAAGAACATATCAGTGTAGGGAATCCATCCATCTTCCATTGTTGCTCTGGCCCCGCGGCAAAGGGAGATGTCTATTTGTCACTTGATAGTCCTTTCCACAAGATCTCTATACATGGCCTTGACATCCTGCACGTCTGCCCGCAGTTCCTCTACGAGCTCGCTCTTCTCCCCCAGCATCTCCAGGGTCGTCTGGTATCTCTCGTTTAGTTGGCCCACCTCCTTTTCCAATTTGGCCGCCCTTTCCGTTGCAGCCTTCGCCGCTTCCGACTCTCGCATTAGGGTCACGATCTGTCCGCGTGCATCGTCCCGTTGGCTTGATATACGCGCGAGCTCCTCTTTGGCTGCTACCTTCTCGCTTTCGAGCCTGCGGATCGCCGCACTCAGTTTCTCCACGAGCTGTACCGATGGGCCCGCTGTCATGGTAGACACTGACGTGATGTCATGCAGCACATTCTGTGGTGAGGCTGGTCGTTCCAAGCCGTCAAGCGTGTCGTCACGATCTGCTGTCAGCGTGGGAGGAGAGGCTATGTAGTCAAACCCGCCGGCAAGCGATGGTGGCGTAGCAACTGATGGAGTAGGCATACTGGTGAACATGGAGGGAGATCGCACAGGGGGCTGAACTGAGGGGCGTCTGGCTGATAGCGGCCTATGTTCGCTTGGGCTTGGCTCGCCATTACTAGAGGGAGCTGAAGTCTTGCGTAGTCGCGCTGGGTAGCTCTGCAGCCCAAGAAAGTTGTCCCCGCTGAATGTCCGAAGGGGTGCTGTGAGTAAGGGTGATTCAGGACGAGTCGGGTTACGGTAGAGAGCAGCAGGACCTTCATCTGGCCAGTTCCGACGGTCATGATCTGTTCGATCTCCTTTTTCCTGTGATTTAGCTGCTTCAGCTCTTGCCTCGGCCAAGGCCTTCTCAGCTTGTTCTGCTCGAGTCTTCAATAGGTCAAGTTGTGACTGGTACGACTTAAGGTCCCGTTGTACCTTAGGCAGTTGATTCCGCATCTCTTCCAATTCTTCCTCCTGTAATTTGACTCGGCTGGCCTGTTTGGTGAAGGTTAGGACAGACTCTCTATGGAAGTAGTGGGGTCAGGAATCTAAGACTTGCCGTCTCGCGTGCTTTCCTCCTCATCTCCGACTCCCGACGGATGGCCTCGTCCCTCTCTTTCTCTAAAGCGACGGCTCGAGCCTCCAGAGAGGCTTCCATGCCCTGCCAGTTCTCGCTAGCGATGGAATACTGGGTCTGAAGTGTTTCGATCTGGCGGAGTAGCTTGGCCTGCGCGTCGCCCACAGCACTGGATGACGCCTCTTCAGCTCTCGCGCGCAAAGCCTCCAACTTGCTCTCGAGAATCTGTACCTCGCCTTTGAGCTCCAGTTCGACGGCACGAGCATGCTCCGAAGCCCTGTCGGCCCTCTCTTTGTGCTCTGCGATCTGGACCTTGGCACGATCTGCTACCAAGCCTTTCTCGATTTCTAGAGAGGCGACGGTATCTTCAAGATCTTTCAAGCGTTTTTGGCCTACTTCACGAGCGTGGTCATTCGCGGCAGTGGCTAGGGACTTGACCTTCTCGGACTCATCTTGGAGCTCACTTTTGAGGTCGGCGATGAGTCGATCCTTGGTATCGAGGTCGGATTTTAACTTGTCTGCCTCTTTCCTTGACTGGGTCAGTAGGGATTGCATGTTCTGGTTGGCCCTTTCAAGGTCGGTAGAGTCGTCGAGGCGTTTCCGTAGACTGGCAAGGTCGGCCTCGTTCTTTTGACGGGATAATTTGTGGTCATTGATCTCCTTCTCAGTGGTGGCTAGCTGGGCTCTCAGTTTCTTGATAATGGTGCGATGTTTCTGCTCTGTGGATGTGAGTTTCTGGCCCTCGAGTAGTAACTGGGCGATTTGGTCATCCTTCTCCGCCATCTTCCTTTCGGGACTTCCAGCCGGGGCATTGGCAGTGGAAGACCTGGCATTTTGAGCGGCTTCCTTGGCTAGATATTGTAGCTTTGCTTGCAGAGCATCGACACGCTCGACATGTGCATGTAACTCCTCTTGGTGTTGTGTCTGGGTGTACTCTAATGTCTTCTCTAAAAGTGTAATGCGCTGTTGGTACAAATTGGACGAGTCCGACTCTCCTTCGTCGCGTTGGATCGGAGGGTCTAAGGAGACATCTGGGGGAAAATTAGTGTCTGGAGGGGTAGAGTCGGGCTGCAAAGGTTCAGCGGTCTCGGGAGCTGCAGGTGTGATAGGCCGCTCAGTTGTGGTGGCAGCAATAGTAGTGGTAGCATCGACTACAGCAGTAGCATCAACAGCAGCGGTAGCTATAGCAGCAGCGGTCGTGGGTGTATCGGCGGAAAGACTCGATCTCGGACTCGAGGCTGCGGGTAGACGAGTTGCATCAATGCTGGGGCGCGGACTTGAGGAGACGGAGGCAGCGTCAATGCTTTGCCTGGCGGAAGAAGAGGCATTCCTAGCGGCGACAGCACGGGCCAGTCGCTCTTGAAGCCTGTCGTTGTTGGACTTGGATGGCGTGGCAGATCGGGGTTGGGGTTGAGGCGCTGCTGGCTTCTCTTGTTCCTTTGGAGTGTCGTCGTCAGCGAGGATGTTGTCGAGGCGAGCCTCCACGCCGGCGACAGCCTGAGAGAGAAACGATCCCCACCTGGAGGATTTCTGGGGAGCGCTCATGGTGAAGCGCGTTTTAATATAGACAGACGTGGTGTTCTAGTCGTCGTTGTCGGAGGTTTGGTAACAAGACACGAGGGCATACTGCTTCAGTGTATGACAAGTGTCGCCCGAGCGTCGGTCTTGCAGATGCAAGCTGAGATTGGCCGTTCAAGGCATAAGTAGAAGTACAGCTAAGTAAGAATTATGTGAGAAAATGAGGTGACAAGGTGCCAACTACTGATGAGTCTAGGCAAATGCCAATGGGTGAATTCGTGTCTGAGAAAAGCTACTAATGTAATAACATTTGAAGTTTAGTAGCTTCAGGTACAGGAGGAGTAGGTAGTATATGGGGTAGGTACCTGCCAAGATGTGATGGTCACTTCATCGTGCCTGTACACTATATGTACCTACCTAAGGTACATATGTAGGTATTTCGGAGTTAACACTACACGAGGTACTCTGACCCATTCAACGTGCATGGTGAATTCACCATCATTGAATTTCCTCATCCTTCAAGTTTTCTAGAAACTTCAATTCTACTCCCAGCCTCTTATCAAGTCACTTGTATTTATATAGCAAGTAGTCCCGGCGCCGCTTGGGCATTATGCTTCCTGTTCTGCCATCTTCTTTACCACAGGCATTCACTAATGTACAAAATGTCCACCTTCAGTTTCCCCTATCACGAGCCTCGCGACGGCTTCTGGGGTGAAAAGACGGTCACACTCAACTTCTGCGAGGAGGTCCGTAAACCTGGATTATCTACACAATGCTACTTCTGATCCATCAATCATAGGACTATGTCATGAGTTACTACTGCGCCGAAGTCTGCAATGTGAACTTACCCAACCTCGGCATATCTGTCGGCACACCCTCTGACCATCGTCTGCCTCCTAGACCATCAGTAATGTCCTTTTTCTCTGGCTAGGTGCCCGCGGCATTCGGTTATGTGTTCAAAACAGATATCCGAGTATGTACTGTCATCCTCTCTGGACAATCGTACACCAATCAGCTGACTGGTCTCCTACAGCCATATACTTTATCACCTTCCTCGGCTACGTTGTCGTCGGCTGCGGCTCAACGCTGTTTCACGCTACTCTCAAGTGTGCGTAGCCTCAGGAGAATAGGTCGGCCTATTTCATCTACTGACATCTGCCTCTAGACCCCATGCAGCTCGTTGACGAATTGGCTAGTGAGCACCTTTTGTCCTCTTATCTCAAGGTTGAAACTGATGCTGGGTCTTAAAAGTGATCTATACCACGTGCTTCGTATGCCCTCTCTCTGTCATCATAGACACCGATGCTGTTGGCTAATACAGTCATAAGATGTGCCATGCCACATTTGCCTACGACCGATCTTTCCGCTTCTCAACTGCCCTCGCCGCCGCATTAGTTGGCTTGGCCTGGCTTATTACGGTCCGATCGCTTTCTCCCTCCAGACCTAAGTTGTTCAAGCTAACTTACGTCAATCGGCTAGGCGAGATACTATCAGACCAAAGATCCCCTGTTTCGTGAGATTTGGCCTATAAATCACTGTGTCCCCCAGTGGTTGCTGATTCGATCTTTGAGTTCCAGATCAAAATGCCTACGCCGTCCTAACAGCGACTGTCATCTTCTCCAACATGTGGATTATGGAGAGACTCCTTCGGCCCGCTCTCGAGAAGCGCGAGGCCAAACGGCTGCCCGGCTCATCCGTGCCTACCACCAAGGCACTGATATCCAACTTGTGGAGTATGGTGGCTACCGGTAATCAAAGCTTGGTTTCGGATTGCATATGGACAGTGAACGGATTTCTGATTCGGACTTTGCAGGTCTCACCATATTTCTGGGCGGGTTTCTCATCTGGAACTTGTGAGTGCCCTTTTCATCCTCCTTGCTCTCGGGGGAGCATTTCCTGACTCTGATCCTGTAGGGACAACATATACTGCAATACAGTGCGCAGTTGGCGCCATCAACTGCAGCTGCCCTGGGCTATCGTGCTCGAGGGACACGCGTGGTGGCATTTAAGTGAGTGGAAGTCTGCGGCAAAAATTAGATACGTCATGGGCTAACATGGTGGCGCACACCAAGTGACTGGCATCGGAGGTACGTATTCGCTGTTTGAGAACACATGATGCTAATATGTCACTAACATGGTTCAACAGCATATTTCTAGTATGTGGCGCCGCGGTGCAGATGGTAATGAACTGAAAGTGATTAGCTGACTCTGTGATCTCGACAGTATTATGTGGCGTGTGTGGATTCACATGTGTCTCGACGGAGTTGAGGATAAGTACCAGTTGTTTTGGCCATCTTTGCTGAGTTTCCCCGAGGTGAGGACCGTCGATAACAAGAAACGGAAATAACTGTTGAGGAGGTTATGGGGTAGGCGGTAGACATGTAGACAGCAGGTTGTGGCAGACTTTCAAGGTCTACAGTTCTTATAAAAGGTGGGGTTTGTGACGGAGGAGGTACAGTTATTATTAGAATACAAGAGACTCTAGAATTTGTTAGGCATTCAAACAGCTCCACCCACCACTCAGTGCCTGCCCTACATACTGCATCTTTTTATGAATTATCGATAGCGATAGAGAAGAAAAAAAAAGGAGAAGAGTAAAGGATGTCTATCTCCAATGAAGCTCTGCAGAAGGTGAGTTGCGGCCGATGGTGAATGAACAAGAGTATATATGTATATGAGAGACTGACAATGCACCATATAGCTGCTTCGCGAGGTCGAGACGCAGGCGCTCGTCGCCCAGCAGCAGATAGCCCTGGTGCGCACCCAACAAGCATCCAAGTCCCGCGAGATGCGCATGGCCCAGTTGACGCGCACCGAGATGGCCTCGCTACCAGCCGACACCAACGTCTACGAGGGCGTCGGCAAGATGTGAGTATATGGTGACGGCAATTGCCCCGTACTACAATACCGCGGGGACTGATCGCTTTTGCCCTCTCCACTGCAGGTTTCTATCCCTCCCCGTATCCGAGATGAAAGGCAAGCTGGAAAAGCAGATCAAAGACTTAGAGGGCGACGTGGACGGACTCGGCAAGCGACTGCACTACCTCGAAGTGTCACAGAAGAACAGCAAGGACCAAATCGACCGCATGTTGCGTGGAGCCTCTTAACCTAACCTGCTCTGTACCTCAAGTTCCCTCACCCCGGCCGACTGGTGGATGAGACGGATTTGGCCCCCAACTATTTGTTACGTCAAACCCCGGTAGTCATGAAAAATAGAATCTTCTCGTGCTTGACAATATCCACTGCTACGTGGCAATATTATTAAATAGAGCGCATCTATGAATAGTAAGATTTCGGCAGTAAATCGGGTGTGAAAGAAACAGATGGGACATGAAGTATGAAAGTGTGTGAGAGGGAACCCGCAACCACCTGGACCACATTTTGAACAGTCACACCGTGGGTATGCCTGTTATCTGCAGCCCTACGTAGTAGAGGGGACAGAACCTGAAGCATTTGGAGGCGGAGCGGGGTGGCGCAGCTCAATAGAAGAATCCATGTGGGAGGTAATAATAAGTATGTTGTGTGTACCTTATGTACCTGGTGGTAATAATAATAATAATAAGTAATAAGAGGTGGGATGAAAAGCGCCAAGCACACCCATCATAAAAAGGGCTGACCCAGGCCGCTGGTGTGCCGGCCGCTGAGAGAGAGAGAGAGAGAGAGAAGAGAGCCACCATCTTGTCATCCCCACCCCCTCTTCTCCCTCTCTCGCCTGCCTTGCTGTGCCGTCCGTCTTATTATTATTATCTCTTCTCTCTGCTCTTCTTACTTATCTCAAATCTGAATCTCTTATCTCTTTCTCATCTTTGCCCTTGCATCGCTCACTGATTGCGCCCCTCATCCGTGGTCGTTCTGTGTGAAATACAACAATGAGTAGGTACCCATCATCCTACTCGGACGATGAGTCCGACATAGACATCCGTGTCTCATCGAGCCGCCATCGCCGGGCCTCTCCTCCGCGCCGCCAGGTCCCCGTTGCTCACTACGTCGAGGCCCGTGCTGCGCCCCGGCCGCGCTACATGGACGACGACCGTTATCTCTACCCCTCTAACGAGCGCACCGTTGTGACCACCCGTCGCTCACGGTCCAGGTCCCGCGACCGCCGCACCAGCTCTCCCTCAGGCTCTTCCCATTCCCGGCCGCCCCCACCACCCCCTCCAGCTCAACCCGTCATCATCAACAACCACTACAGAGTATCCGAGTCCGAGTCCGACTCCGACCATGATCACCACCACGCTCGCTCTTCTCGCCGCCGCTCCCATTCCCGCACATCTTCGGGCTACTCGAGGGAGCGCGAGAATCGGGAGCGTGACCTTTACGCCTTACAGCACGTGCGCGAGGACTACGAGCGCGAGCTCGAGCTGAAGCGCCGCGAGTACAAGCGCGAACAGGAAGTCAGGCAGAAGGACTACGAGCTCGAGCGTACGCAGAAGGAGCTCGAGGAGCTTCAGCTAGCCGCCAAGATCGAGAGGGAGGAGAAGCGTCGCGAGCGCACCGCCCGCGAGGAGCACGAGTTGCGCGAGGCCAAGAAAGAGCTCGACGCCCTGCGTGAGAAGAAAGAACGGGAGGAGGTCGAGCGCCGCATGAAGCAGAAGATCGAGCTCGACCGCCTCAAGGAGGAGGAGAACGCGCTCGCCGAGAAGAAGCGCCGAGAAAAGGAGGCCAAGGAGGCCGTCGAGCGCTACAAGAAGGAAGAAGCCGAGCGACAGCTCAAGGAGAAGGAGGAGAAGGAGGAGCGCGAGAGGGAGTACAAGCACCGCATGCAGGAGCAGCTCCTTAAGTCGGGCCTCGGCGAGCATGAGATCAACGCTATCCTTTCCGGAAAGAAGATCGAGAAGCAGAAGGAGAAAGAGAAGGAAAAGGCCAAGTTGACCATCATTGAGGACAAGCCACGACCTACGTACACACGTATGGCCCGGCGGCATCTGTCTCTCGAGACCCTACGTGTCTATGACATTGACTACACCCTCGATACTGTAAGCACCATCAACCCTTGCACGTGTAGACTGTGGATCAGACAAAGAGGCTAACGAGATGACACTCTAGGACCCCAACTACGTCCTCATCAAGCGATGGGTGCCCGAGCAGGAGCAAGATGTGCTCTGGCGACATACCAGAGTGGTACGTGAGCAGCGTGAGGGGAAGCTGGTGCTTCAGATCGAGGACAAAAAGGATAGCAGAAGGCACCATCATCACCTCGAGCCCGAGTTCGAGTGGGTGCGGAAGAAGGAGCGGAGAAGGAGCAAGTCCCCTGGTCTTCTAACCTATTTAGCTGGAGGAAGACCAGCGTAGGGGAAAGGTAGAAGAAGAGAAGGGCTATGGGGAAGAATGATTTCCATTTTTCCCCCTCCTTTTCCGGAAGGGTACTGGTCATGCGATGAAATTCCCCAAAGGTACAAACCAAGGTTGTGGCAGATAGAGAAGAGTGGATGAGGCTATGTATTTGTCGCTCTGAGTTATACAATGTGATTTGTTTTCCGGTACCAAGTAGTCTCAGCTCTCCGAACGAGCTCCTCGTAGAGCATCCATGCCAGGGCGGAACTGATAGCCTTCCGTGTCATGCGCAGAGCCAAGCCATCATACAGCGAGCGCACGCCCTCCTCAGCGACCATACGGCGACAAGCGTGCCACATGTTCCTGTACGCATGGGGCTGCAGCTGGATGCGGGTTTTGACGGCATCGAAGGGGTTGGATATGAAGGAGCAGGTAGCGCCGGCGAGAGCGCCAGAGGCGAAGTTGACAGTGGCAGATGTAGAGCTTGTCATGACGGGATCAGAGACGAGCAGATGGCCTAGTCTCCGTTTGAACTGCTCGTAGGTGAGAACGTAGAGACCGGCGTAAGGGGCGTCGCGCATGGCGGTGGCACCGAAACCAGCAAAGAAGCCAGGAAGCCGCTCAGTGCGGTAGATGTCGCGGGCGGCATTGACGAGAGAGGTGTATGCGTACAAGTTGGACTCGTAGCGGACCTTGATGATGGTCATGGGCATCAGCACGAAGCCGGCAAAGGCGCGGGCGACGGCACCGCAGAGCAGGTTGGTCGTGTTGGAGAGTTTGGGTAGAGCGGAAGAAGAAGAGGAGTTGGGAAGGGAGAGGGCGCGCTGAGGCGTTGACATGAGAGCAGCTTGCTGTCGGAGAGCATTGAGAGTGCTGAAATAGATGGCGGAGCCGGCGCCGGTTCGCAGGACGGAGGGCACGGTGCCTCTCCAGAAGGCGGCAACAGCACGTCGTGACCGGGCTATGTCGCGGACGGCGGACCTGATGGAATGGGAACCGGACTGCTGAACACGGGTCTTGACGAGATCGAAGGGCTGCAGCAATACAGCGCCGAAGACGCCAGAGCCGAGCCCGGCAGCGAGATGGAAGCCTGTGCACCGGCCATGAGTTAATGCGCCGCTTTGTTGGTGAGGTTGTTCCTATTGTTCAACATACCCGCTGAAGACTTGCCGGATTCTGAGACGGCCATTGCGAAGAGGTTCACATCTGATCGCGCTGGATGTTGTCGATGTGACAATAATGTCTCTTTGGTTTCTTCGGTTGGCAGCGGAACAAAGGAAGAAAAAAAGAGGGACCATCGGCCACATGCATTGAAGAGTCCAGTCTTCCAAACCCATCGAGTGGGTCCCATTCGTCGTCATTACCTACATGTTTTTGACCGCGGCAGGTGTTATGGACATCCATCCATCCATCCATCCATCAATGCATCAATAGCTGTGATCATGAGAGCAAGTCCCCCCTGCTTGCTCTTTCTTGGTGACTTGTACTAGTAAATCTGATGTAGTTATATTGATAGAGTAGCATCCACTCTCCATAATTTCACCGACTTACTCTTTTCTTTACTTCGTCCTCTTCCCCCTTTATTCCTGTTGAAGACGGCCTCTTCCATTTTCCCAGAAGAATGCCACCATATCAAGGTAGATGGGTGGTTATATAGATAGTTCGGTGCACACTCGTATTGCTCTCATCCCGAGAGTCTACCTGGACCCTACAATAGACTCAAGCCGACCAGCCATAAGCCGGTGCCGCCGTACAACCTCGACCCATTCGCCTTGTATCGCACCTCCGAGGTCAATGCTCGCCAATAGCATCCCGAAATCCCCTCCTAATCGACTGAGGCTGCCCGCACAATAAAGCACCTGCGTCAGCAGGCTGTCCCTGCTCGGTTGATCTCTTACGCCGGGAAGATAAAACCGTAGGGTCTCCATCAGCATCTCAACAAGATGAAGAGGAAACGTCGCGAGCGGAGATGGTGTCGTGGCCGCCCCCGTCGACGGTTGTGCCGGGAATATGCTCCTGAACATGGAAATGACGGCAAAGCTCTGCTCGCGGAAAATCTCAATGTAGCGCTTGAGATAGCGCTCTGTCTGCTGACCCCCGGACCAAGCATTGCTGCCAGCCGAGCGCTGCTTCAGCTTCTCTTGATCGGCTAGCTCGCGGAGGGGCTCCAGTGCCTGCAGCTGGTTCATGAGGATGGAAAGCCTGCAGACGAGGAAGAGGGCGCCTAGGCCACTGTCGCTATTGGCCAACTCTGGCATCACACGCCGCAGCCAACTGATAGTGCGCAGGGCGGCGGCCAGCTTGAGACTTGGGGAGCGCAGACCAGCGACGAGGTTCTTGGCCATGAGCTGCATGGCATCGTCGGCTTGAGCAGACACGGATGAGACCAGAGGTGAGTCTGGGTAGAGTGAGTGAAGGCGCCTGATGTGAGCATTTAGATCTAGAGCAGAGGAGTAGTTGGGTGAGGCTGTGGCGATGGTGGTGGATAGGAGAGAGGAGAGGTCTAGCAAGTCGACGAGGCGCTCTACATTGCGGGACAGCAGAAGCGCGGTCTTGCGAGCGCGCAGGAGGTCATTATCGGCGGACTTATGATAGGTAGTAGAGAAGCGCACGGCAGCATCATCGAGCTTGGGGATGACGGCTTTGAGCTCGTGAGCTTCAGCTGCCAGAGTGGGCAGGGCCGTGGCAAGACTAGCATGGCGTTCTGAAGAGTGGGTGATGGTCTTATAGGTGCGCTGGGAGAGAGCCTGTAGGGAAAGTTGCAGGGAGTGGTTTGTTTGAGCCAGATACTGGGGTTCAGCCGTGTCAAGATGCTCAAGCGGCTGGGCAGCTAGGTTTGTGAGGTACTCGAGCGCAATGCGAGGCGGCGCATCTGTGGCAGTGGGATGCAAGAGATCATATAGCAGGTCGGCCATTTTCTGGTATTTTGAAAAAGAGGAGACCCCCTCATGCTATCCCTCTGTGTTTCCGTTGCCCCTTTCTCATTACTCTTAAACCATTGCTTGTACGGAGTAGTAGTTGCACTTTCGTGGTAAGTGAATGAAAGGCACTCATCAACTTTTGGTAAGAGCGTGCATATGTATGTATGTGGTACATATTACATAAGTGGGCCCACAACCATATATACAGGTAGAAGGTATGCAGATATCGGGCAGATAGCCCAACTATGTACTTACATAGAACCCTTTCCAGTTAGCCTGAGTGTGGACCATGAGATTCGCTTGAATGACCAAGGTCCGCTCTCGGGGTCCTGTGCCCACTGCCAAGGGTCAGCTGTCTTGCCTGCCTGCTTGCCTGCCTGCCTGCCGTACCCTACCTAATAGCTACTAGAGCCTAGGTACATGTAGGAGGTAGGCACATGCACTATTCTTGAAGCTGAACCTCGCTCTCTTATTTAAGTAGACCCAAGCAACCCTTCAAGTTTATTATTACACTGCACTTCGGGGCATTGTCAATCCATGTCCACCGTTACGTCCTCCGTCTTCTTTCTTTGTTTTGATATCACCACTACCATCACTTATCAAGCTTGAGACTATCTGCTGCCATGAGGGATCCCTTCCCCATCCCCCCCATCCCCGCCCTCAGCGCCGCCGTCCAACCATGGGCCGACTATTTCCACCTGCCCACTCTCCCTCTACACATCCACGAGATCCTCATCACCGCCGCCTTCTACCACTTCGTTGCCGCCGTCCTCTCTCCCGCACTATCCAAGCGCTGGTTCCCCAAAGAATATGCCGCCCTCTCTCGCTCCCGCAGGCTGAACTGGGACGTCCACGTCGTCTCCCTCGTCCAAGCCACCACCATCAACGCCCTCGCCCTCTGGGTCATGTACGTCGACGTCGAGCGGAGCCAGATGGACCGCCAGGAGCGTCTCTGGGGTTATACAGGCGGTGCCGCCATGATCCAGGCCTTCGCCACCGGCTACTTCCTCTGGGACCTGCTCATGACCGCCGCCAACCTCGACATCTTCGGCCTCGGTTTCCTTGCTCACGCCGTCAGCGCCCTGGTCGTCTACTCCTTCGGCTTCCGCCCCTTTGTCAACTTCTACAGCTGCAACTTCATCCTCTGGGAGCTCTCCACCATGTTCCTCAACATTCACTGGTTCTTTGACAAGTTGGGCATGACCGGCTCCAAGGCCCAGCTCTACAACGGCATCATGCTCATCCTCACCTTCTTCTCCGTCCGTCTGATCTGGGGCACCTCCCAGTCATACGCTGTCGGCTACGACATCTGGATCGGCCTCCACCAGCCCCCCGTCGTTCCCGCTACTGCCGTCCCCGATCAACTCGACAGCATCAAGTTCCCTGCTCAGTACGCCGACACCATGCGCTTTGTCACCCCCGACACCAGAGTCCCCATCTGGCTGGCCGGTATTTACACGATCAGCAACCTCACTCTCAACTCCTTGAACTTTTACTGGTTTTTCAAGATCATTGAAGCTGTCTACAAGAGATTTGATTCCGGCTCTGGCACCGACCAGAGCACATCCAACAAGGCCGACGACCAAGACAACGCCACGACCACTTCATCAGATGGCCAACCCGCCCCGCTTCGCAAACGACGAGGTACCCTACTCGACGGCGAGGATCCCGAATCTCCCCCGCCCACCTGATATCACTGGCACGCCCCGAGATCGCCATGCTCACATGAATACACACGCTGTCCAGCAACGATGTTGTCTCTTTGGGTAAAGTCTCTCCTCTAGTGTCAGGCTTGATGAATACTAGATACTCCTGGAGGCCCATATCCTGTACGAAATAAAGTCAGGGGTACACAGGTAGGTGTGGGGATGAAGACGGGAAAGTTAGATACGGCGAAGGCTCGCGGCGGGCAAGGCGATGAATAAATATTGTTCAATTTATGTACTAAAGGGGGGGATGGGTAGCTTGTAGGCTCCCATAAATAATATATAGCCCATATATGTCTTACGGCCAGATTAGATGCGAAGGAGGCATCAAATACCGTCCCCAGTAGCCGGTGCAAACCTATCAAGCAGTGTAGGTTCGGAGTACGGTTGTCTTGGCCGGGCCGATTATCGAACAGGAATGAATGAAAACTTCATCATGACAACTGGCTGGTCTGTTCTGTCTAGAATCCGAATGGGTTCTGAGGCGCTGTGAACTCGCGTTAGATTGTTTCTGAGACATGTGGCGCTGGGACTGTTGGCTTGTGACTACTTACTGGCTTGGGCGAGATTGGCACGGCGGCCGGTCGGCTGCGGTGCAATCGGCTTGGCTACGCCGAACCGCACGGGCGGAGCGGGGCCTGTCTGTTGCGGTTGAAGTGGAGCCATCGGCGGCGGCTGCTGGGGTGTTCCAGTCACAGGAGGAGCAAAGCCTCCATTAAAGCCGCCAAACCCAGTCGGTTGGGTCTGCATGGGTGACATGGTAGATGATACTCCAGTTCTTTGCGGCTCTAGAGCTGGTGGCAAGAAAGTGTTGACTCCCGTTTGCTGTGGGAATTGTTGCTGCGGCGGCTGAAAGCCACCGGGAAACCCTGCAGCTTGGTTTTGTAAAGGAGAGAATTGCTGTGTCCGTGGATCGGCATATGGCTGGGGCACACCAGTCATCTGAGGCGCCATATACTGCTGGGGTGCAAATCCTACATTCTGTGGCATGCCTCCGATGGTATTCATTGACATCATACCCTGGCCCGTCGGCTGCGGTTGAAAGCCTGTTGCGTACGGCTGCTGCATTCGTTGTTGGTTGAGCTCACTCAGGCTTTGACCTGGTGGTGCGATCCCAGTCATTTGAGGTTGCAAGTTAGACATGGACGGCGGCGCAAATCCACTCGGTTGTGCAGATTGAGGAGCTGACAGTGGTCGTGCCGGTGGCGGCGGCATGAGTGCGCCTTGTCCACTCATCATCTGTGGCGCCGTAGGCCGCTGGCGGTTGCCTCCAAGTCCCAAATTGAGTGGCTGCGCTGGCGCAATAGGGCCAGTAGGCGCAGCCGTGATGGCCGTGAAGAAGGACGGAGTGGCTCCTTGTGGTGGATCCGCTGGCGCAACCGGTGTAGACTGACTCTGCTGAGGAGCAACGATAGCCGGAGCGGGAGCGGGAGGCTCAGCTTTAGTTGGTTCAAGTGGCTGGCTAAGTAGAGAAAGCTCCTGCATAGATTGCGTCGGAGGGGGTTGAGGTTTTGGAGCCGGTGCGGCCTTTGGTTCGGGACTCGGAGCTGGCTTGAACTGAGGCTCCGGCTGCCGACTTGGTTTCACATCCCACGCATCGTCGTCAAACCCGGTGCCGGATCTTTCAGGCGCTCGGGAACGGGGCTCATCAGGGGATGAGGGAGACCTGGATGGCCCTGATTCTGCCGTGTCTTTGGACTGAGAGAAAGCCTTCGCATCGATGACATCATTTGTCTGTACCGCGGGAGCAGGTCGGCCTTTTCTTGTGTTATTGCGTAGCGCTCCTCCCGGGCCGGAAAAGAGACCACCGCCAGAGCCGTCAGTGTCGCCCTCGCCTCCAGCCTTCTTCTTATTGTCTCGTCCGAACTTCTTGTCCAGATAGCGTATGACTTTGATGATATCACCCTCCCGCAAGCCGAGATTTCGAAGAACGCTAGCATCGACATCGGGCAGAACACTCTCATCCATGGAATCCCGGGCGAATGCCTGAGCATAGCGCTCGCATAAACCAACAGCAACATCGCATGATAGGAAGAACTGAAACCAATCATAGTCTGGCTTCGTGGGTTCTATAGATGCCCCGACATTTCCGGACGAGGAGCCCTTGTTGGCAGAAGATCTCACCGACTTCGCTCGCTTTACTTCCGACAGGGGTTTGTCTTCGTCAAGTGATATTCCCGTTGTCCTTTCGACGTACTCTATATCCTCAATGGACATCTTGGTCAGAGGAACAGCAATCTTGACTCCATTCATCTTGTGGAGATTGATCTTTCCGTCCTTGAGACCCAGAAACTGTGCTTCGACACTGAAGGACTTGGACCGATCCGTCCATACTCTCACCTTATTAGGATCGGGTTCTAGTAACACGCGTTAGTCGGAAAAGGGGTCATGATATGCGCCATTTCGAGCCACTCACTGGGTTTGGATGATCCGGCTCGATGGGAATCGGCACGGCCGTGATCTCGTCGGGTTCGCTGCTGGGCAGAATGGTTACCACTATGCCGAATTGACAGGCTACTATGCCTATCAGGAAGACGCATGCCGGGCCCTACCTCTGATTTCATTTGGTCCTTTCTAAGGGCTTCCTTGGTCAATCGTTCTTCCTCCAGCCGGTTTTGAGCGACAGAAGATTTGCCGGCATTCGTCCCCGAAGTAGACGGTGACGCAACCCTTTCAACAACTTCGACATAGCTGCTGGGCACAACGCCTTCTGCTCCACTCTTAAGACGCCGAACCTGCCACCACTCCTCACTACTCCTATCATCGAGGACCAGAACTTCGTCACCGGCAAGGACGGTGACCTCGTCATCGCCTTGAGCCTGGAAGTCGTAGAGCATCTGGCCGCGTTTGGGACCGCCCTGACCGGTGCCGGCAGCGATGACTTCGCGGAGGCCCTCAGCTTTCATGGCACCGGATAGCTCGCCGAGGGCGCTCACGATCTCTTCGGCGGTGTCTTTGGCGCCAGCGTGGAAGTCGACACTCTTGCTAGGGCGGACGAGTTCCAAGAAAACGTGTTTGCCCTCTCTTGAATAATGTGTCATCTTGTCGGCTGACCACTCCTGAGTGGGCCCGTCCTGCGATCTCTCGGGGGCAATCAAGATCATGCCAGTCCTCAGATTGACCCCCAGGGTGGTGGGCATCTTTTTTTTCTTGCCCATGACGGAGACCATCTCGTTGATGTTGTACATGTGGAAGCCACCGGGGGCGAGAGGGCTAAACTGCGGAGTGGGAGGATCGGGGGTGGTGTCGTCAAAGCGACTCGAGGTGCGTTTCGGAAGGGGCGGCGAGGCCATTGGTGACTGATTGGATATGGCGCGCGAGCGAGCGGGGAGAATAGGACTCGGTTCTTCTCCGTAATCGTCGGACTGAGAAGGCTGGTGGCGTGAGGGAATAGCAATGGGAGGAGGTGTAGCGGCACGTGCGGTGGCTCTGGCTGCCATGACACCGGCCAAGGCAGCGGCTGGGTCATTCACAGCGGGCAGAGTAGGCGGGCGGCTGGGTAGAGAAGGGGGCTCATCAACTTCACGATCGTCGTCTTCTTCGGGAGCAGCAGGTCGCGTTGGGAGGGACGGGGGAGCTTCAGGTTCTTGGGCGTCGTTGCCCAGCTCGATGTAGTTGGCAGGGACAAAACCGTAGTCGGACTCGTAGCCGACGAGAATCCAGTCGGGGTCTGAGGAATCATATATACGCAGCGGGGCGTCTTCTGGGAAGGAGAGCTCTTCGTCGGTCTGGCGTGTGTATTCATAGAGCGACCGGGCATGGCCGGTGGGTTGAGCCTGGGGACACGACTTAGCGTTTGACTGATGACACTGAGAGGAACAATGTACTTACCTCTTGGACATAGTTATTTGGGATCAAGCCAACAGGTTCATCATCATCGTCGGCACTGGCCTTCTTCTTTGCCTTCCACCAGTTGTCCTCGTCGCTCTTCTCGAGCACATACAGGACATCACCCTCGCTGATGGACAGCTCGCCCTCGGACTGCGGCGCATAGTCGTACAGGGCTGCATAGACACCCAGAAACCCCATATTTTACAGGAGGGATGGTCGACCAGGAAAGGAAAACGACATGCCCAGGGGGGGAGGCAAGGCGATGGTTTGATAACTGTGCAGCGAGGCGGATGGTAAGGTTAATATTAGGGGCTCAAAGTAGTAGTAGTAGTAGTAGTATTAGCAGTAGGTACTCGCGTGGTAGGTTGTAATGCTCTCATA
The DNA here is from genome assembly GCA_022578795.1 of Xylariaceae sp. FL0255. Lineage (NCBI taxonomy): Eukaryota > Fungi > Ascomycota > Sordariomycetes > Xylariales > Xylariaceae > Xylariaceae sp. FL0255. Next base: position 319,133 of record MU388849.1, on the reverse strand, counting down.
ATACAGGTCCCAGCCACAGCTCCCCGATTCAGCGGCGATTAAAATAAGAGGTACCTACTGTAGGTACCATGTACTGTCTGGCAGCAGCTTACCCAATTTGATCTAGGGCGTAATTACCATCCAAACGCCGCAATACTTGAATAATTGTTCCCAGAAAGCAGAGAGATAAAGCGGTAGATAGAAGAGGGCCGTAATCATGAGAAAAGAGAAATTAAGCAGAAGAAGTGTGACAGATCGAGGATCAACAAGGCTGATACACTGTACTAGTCCAATCCGACTCGGTCTTTTCGTTTTCCGTTTCTCGCGTGTATTACCTACATGTACTGTGAGCACCAAAGAGCAATAATAACCCAAAGATGAAGAAAAACAAAGAAAGAGAATAATTCCCAGTCCCAGCCTTTTTCAACTATTTAACACCACTAAATACAAAATATGCAAGACCTTGTGAGGAAAAGCACACAGATAGTGGAGGGGACATACCAATTTATTCATCTGTCTAATGATGTCCTTTTCTTCCATAACTCTATGAGACTTCCTTGCCCTATCTGATAACTACCTCCTAATATCTGAATGAACAGACAAACAATGCAAGCCAGACCAGGTCAGGTAAGCAAGCACCTAGGAACCATCTCCATCAACTCCTCCAGCACCCCTCTTAAGAGTACTGCGAGACGAAACTGCATCGTCCGACTCGTGCTGGGAACTGCGTCTTATGCTGTCCCGACGACTCGCCCGTGCCACCATTCCCGGCACGTACCGAGGCTCATGCCCTGAAAGATGCAGCTCTCGGAGGGTATCTCGCGCCGGTGCTTGAACACTATCCGAGTGTTCTGCTTCACCACGCCCTCGCGGTTCCTTGTCGCCATTGCTGCGTTTTGCTTCCGCTCCCGTGGTACTGTTGTCCGTGCACACATTTGGGGACTTGAAGAGAGAGCATTTGTCAGTCAAGCTTACTCAAGTAAGATCTGGGGAGAAACGCATTCTCGATCAAGGTGGGGAAAAGATCATACAGATGATGAAGCAGCTGTTTTAGCTTCTGTCGCCGGGTGATGCCTCACTACTTCGTCCTCGCCCTTCGATGTGTATCGTGAAATCATTCGGTGCTCCTCTACCCATGTCTGATGTCTAAACTCCTCACGCCTGTCTGGCACGTTTGTCTTGATCATCTTGTTCCCTTCCGCCCCGGGCAGGTTGAAGTCATCTCCCAGCCACTGCTGCTTGACCGAGTGTTCGAACCCGCTCTGCTTGACCGAGTTCTTGGCCAGCTCGCACATATCTACCGGACTGAGCTTGTAGATCTGCGCCGCCACCGCATACTCCTCCATCAGGGGTTCTTTAGTGAAGGCAAACTGGAGAGGATCGTCTGTTGACAACGACACGTTGAGGCCGCGCCGGAAGTACTGATGGAACGGATTCCGCTCGTACGCCAGGAACAATGCGTTGTTGCTGAGCGGCGACATGGCGATGCCGATCTGCTCCAGATAGAAGACATATTGCAGAAGCGGTACCTTGCGGAGCAATAGGCCGTGGCTGATACTGTGGCAGCACAGCAATGCTACAGCCAAGTGCTCGCTGTCCCCAGCTTCACCACAATGTGGCCGCAGCAGGAATGTGTTGAATCCGCGCTGGCGCCGCCAAAAGTTGAGCGACGTCATATTTGCGAATAAATAGTAGATCCAGTAGCTGTACGGCGGGTTTTGCAGCGAACTCCACTCTCTAGGTACAGGGAACTTCTTGAATAGCCGCCGTTCTACTTTGCTCTCGTCGTCGACGCTGTCGAAGCCTATTACTCTCTGCAAGAATGTGTGCAGCTTCGGATGCGACTTAGGATCATTGGTTACCTCGAATAGAGGTTGAAAGATGTTCCTGACCACCTGGTCGAAAGAGTCCATCAAGCCTGTTGCCTTGTATACATCAAAGAGTCGTGGGATTTGGATGAGCCAGCGTACGTTGTGCGAAAATAGCTTGTTGTCCACCACCCACGCTGCTAGCTTATCCCACTCGTCCAAAGAGCGTCCGTATATAGATATGCGCCATTCTACCATTTGATACTTGCTGGACTCCAGATCTGCTATGACCTCCTTTGTGATCTCAGCAAGATACCGGCCTTCAATATGATTATCAGTCTTTAAGAAGATGGTTCGGAGGCGAGACTCGCCGATAGGGTTATATTTCAGATTGAACTTATCAAAACGATGGAATGAGTCGGTGTGTGCGTGCATATCTAGAGTATCGATGCTAAGGTCGTATGCCGTGAGGTTAATACTCTCGAAAACCTCCCTTAGAGTGAGGTTCTTTCCGTCTCGAGAAAGGACGTATTCGTCCGGGCATTTCTTCATCTTGCTCTTGATGAAGCGAAGAAGATGTTTCTGGTTCATACAGGCCGAGTGATGGACGTGGGTGTCTACCTTTCTCACGTTATAGAAATCTCGATGTGGTACCTTCTTGGTGTCGGCAGTCTCTTGATACTCGTTCAGTAGAGCATATAGGTTAAACTTTCCTTCGAGATACTGAAGCCGTCGAAAGGCGAAGCTCTTGCTGGGGCCGTCTGAGGAGACGGACAAGATCTGCTCCAGGTCCATGTAGAAATCCTTGATGGTGGGGACACCGACGACAGGTGTGTTTGCTTTGTCAGCTGCTGCATTCTCAAACACCTGAAACACACCGCTCTCATCAAGGCGGAACGTGAACTCGCTGGGAGGAGGCAATGGCAAGAGGTCGTCCATATCAAAATCCTCGCCGATGTCATGACCGGGCTTGCGTTTCTTAAGAGCTTTCCTTGGCGTGCCATCGGACGTTGGAGCTGGTGGTAGAGTGGTGCTGTTGCTCATACTGTTATAATCTGTGGCGTGGCCGTGTGGCGAATCCGCGTGAGAACCAACCCAGGCGGGTTCGGGGGGTGGAGGATAGATCCTCCAACTGGGATCATCTTTGGGGTTATCACCGTCGCGCTGTAAAGACAAGCGGATGTACTTATGACGCCTGTCGAGGACGGTCTGAATATGCTTAAAGATGGTGGTCAACTCAGCTGTGATGTGCGGGTCGTCCACATCGTGATCATCGGCAATTGGGACCTGGGAGGTGTCGGATAACTCCATGTTGGGCTGCAAGGCTTGCTCGCGGTGCTGACTGTAAGACGAGCGGTCGCCCAATGATGGACGTGTGGCTGTGCGCGGAGCAATATAGGAGCCACGGGGAGCACTGGTGGCAGAGCCAGCTATATGGGGAAAGCTGTACTTGTGGGCGGCAGAGGGCAAGGCGGCGAAGGCAGCAGGATTTGCCACGGCACGAGAGCTATCGCCATCGTTGCTGGCGAGAGCAACATTGGACAGGATGGCAGGGCTACCGAGCGGAGTGGGATGAGACTGGCTCAATGTGCTGGCAACATCGGTCTTGAGATGGTCGAGCTGGCTTCTTTGATAGAAGAGCTTGGCATCGGTGTAGCTCATCTGACGCTCAGTAACGGCATCATAGAATGTGGTTTTCCTGGGCACATCACGCGGCAGCATGCCGTCCTCGACTGCAAGGGCAGACGGTTGAGACGGGGGCTCGTCCCCCTCAGGCGTGGCCTGCTCCGAGTCTGAGTCACCTTGGCCAACATCGTGTTGAGCGGCAGTATCAGACTCGTCAGATTCCAAGTCAAAAACGCGATGGTCTGAGCGAGACCGTGGCGAGCTTGGCAAGATGCCAGCTATAGAGCTTTGTCAGTTTGAAGTCGATATACCCTCGTGAGGACTGTGGCCATGGGTATACTAACGAGGCATCTTGACGAAATCTGGTGGGAGAGAAGGGTTGAAGAGTTTAGGAAGTGCCCCGCAGCTGAGAGCACCTAAAGCTGGGTGACGTAGGGTGATACTTAAAAGTTAACAGTGGCAGCAGACCCTGGTTGACCAACAGTGGATTCAAACAACGCTAAGGCTACTCGAGACTTGGTCAAATATCAAATGTTTCAGTCTATAACAAGATCTTAAGAGAAATCCCAACTTATATGAAGCGGTTCAATAGCAATCTCATTCCTCCACACTCATCCAAAATACTCCATACGCTGGCCAGATGGTCACAGGCACATTATGTCCTGCTTGCATGGCACCTGCGAGGCACGCATGTAGGTACCTAAGACGCGAAGCCCATTTACACTTCACTTTTCAATAGTCCCATGCTTTTCTTCAATTCTGACTCCTTTGGCATTGGCTTGCATTTGCCCCCTTGAGTAAGACTAAGTAATTAAGGCAATGCTTTATGGTTTATTTGCTATTCTTGACCTGACTATGTGTTGCGGGCTTCTTGTCCTTTTTACCTGAGTCCAGCGAATAAAGCGCTCCTGCTGAGAAGACTATCACGGCCCCAACCAGAGTCCCCGCTGCCAGTTGATTGCCAAAGAGCCAGATGCTCAGCAGCAGGCTCACCAGTTTGCGGATGTTCAACACGATCGTCACAGTGAGCGCTGTCGACGCTGCAGCCAATAGGTTCACGCCGCGGATGCACGCATACTGCGTGAGCACATTGAGAACCAAGTAGACAACCTGGCTGGGAACCTGTATGCCCTTGGCCAGCTTCTGCCAGCCCTCGGGCGACGTGGCCAGCGTTGACTGGTCCAATGGCAAGCGAAGCGTCAAGGGGGCGCTGTTGGCGAGCCGCATGAATTGTTGTACCAAAGACTTGGAGAACGGCAGGAACAGCGGGAGTGAGAGAATGTGCGAGTAGAATAGGTTCTCTTTCCACTGCGGCCCATACTTTTTATATGTCTCTTCTGTGTACAGGCCCATGATGGCCGATAGAATCTGGGCAACAAACAGAATGCCCAGGCCCAGGCCAAAGCTCGGGGGTGATATTTCATCGGGCGATTGAGGCTGCTTCGGGTCCGGTCAGCACACAAGTGGACGACATGGCAGGGACAGGTCTTACGTTCTTGGTCTGCGCATCGGACCAAGCAGCGGTGATGACGCCGGTGGTCAGAAGCAGGACTGCAATGATTTGAATGCGTGAATATCTCTTGCCGTAGAGACTTCCGGCCACCATGGTGGTGATACTGCTGCCGGATCTCAGGATGATGTGGACGGGGACGGAGATATCGTAGCTGAAGGCATGGTTATTCAGCAGGTTGATGCTGAAGAAGAGCACAATATTGATGAGCCAGCGACGGAGAGGCACGCGATTGGGTCGTAAGAAGAAAGGCGGCCGTGTGGCGTCGAACTGAGAGACGTAGCCGGTGACAGCAACGAAGAGGAATTGTACGAAAGTCAGGAGAGTTCCTATACAGATGAGCACCTGTTAAGGGCCGGGGATGTGATGATTGTCGTACCGCTCGTTGGTTCAACTCTGTAGAATGGTCAGGAAAGGTGCACAGTGAGCGCCGAAGTACTCACTTCACAATAGCTTCCAGTGCAAAGACCTGTCAGGGGCGGTGCAGTTAGCCAGCTGTCATGTGTGGAAAAAAACAGGCGACGCACATTGGAACAGCAGCCGCCGAAGATGAGACCCAGCATGGCACCGATAGTAAGCCATTGTGGAATAGTCTCAATGAAGATACGGCCAGCCAGGCCGACGAGTTTCGCAGAGGCAGTTCGCTGGTCGTGGATGCCGTAGAGCTCGGCCTTCTCGAGCGACGGGGCGGCGTTGATGACTTTGGGGGTGGTGGGAGGGCCATTGCGGGCAACGGCGTGCGACTCGCGAAGGGTCTGCCGTCGTCGGGGTGCCGAACGACTCGACATGGCGGCGGCAACGATGATCGTGGATACAGGTAGTGTGTACGAGTAGTTGTCCAGGCCGAAGATTAATCAATGCGGATAGCCAGGTGGCCGTTTTATCATTTCTCGGCATGTTACCCGTAAGGCACCACTTTATTTCTAAGTATGGCAACTGCAGGGTTTAGCACGCGGTACCTGGCCTACCTTGCCGCTGTCGCTAGCCTTAGTTTGATCCATGGGAACTCCCGCCCCATCCTAATTCTTATTCTTAAGCCACGGCATATGTGAGCAACAGTCATTCATCAGCTTATTTTATTTTTTTTCCCTTCGCGTCTATGCTGCTGTAACATCTCGGCTGTATCAAAGCCTCGTCCCTCTACGACCCGCATATGCAGAGATCCTCTTCCAACGCACCACAACATATGGCGCAGCTGCAGCCCCTGACTATGCTGTCTGCTTGCCATACAAAGCGTTCGACGTTATCAGCACTCCCGCCCTAGATCAATCTCTGCACCAGGGACTGGTATCGGCCTTCTAGAGTGTACAGCCTATGTCATTCCGAGACGCCCATCATGGCCTCAAGACTCCATGAACCACATCACGGGCGTCATAGACCCAGCTGTTGGAGTCCTGTGCCTTCCTCTCATGCGGCACGGGTTGACACACAAAATACCTGTTTCCGGATGCACGGAGCGTCACGGGAGAAGAAGCAATATAACCTTGCTATCTACAGCGCCGAGAAAACGAACAGCTGCCATGCTTTGGTCAGTCATTCCTGGCAAGAGGGGGCAGTAGCGGGGTTGCTTACGTTGTTCGTCGCAGCAATAGCGATACTATCCTCAAACGGATGCCAGCTCATGTGCAATATCTTCTTGTTGAAGTCAATCTGGTCTGCATCCGTCTCTTTTCGCATCCGCTGTCCCTGCCCAGCCCCGGCTGCCGGACTGCCCGCACGCGACCCGCCTTTCTTACCGCCGTTGGTCGCCGTCGGGCTTGTCGACGAGTTGATGGGCGTAGGTATGCCAACCTTTTTGGCTTTGAATGCCGATTTGTCCGCCTGGAGCACCACCTCCGTCTCCTTCTCCGGATCGGATGGATAGATCATGAAGTTGTTGTTGTAACTTCCCGTCATGACGTTCTTCGCGTCACCCGAGAAGACGACCTCGAACTTGTCAAAAATGCTGTCGTTCTCGTACGTATCACAGAGTCGCGGGCGCAAATGCTCATGGATCGGTATCGTCTTCACCGGCTGTCGTTCCATGTTAACATCCCAGATCTTGACAGTGAGGTAGTCTCTGGACAGGATGTATCTGCCATCATGAGAAAAGCGAACATCGGATATCGAGGAAATGATCTCGGAGAAAAAGGATCTTGACGAGGGATCTTCCTCCTGTTCGAAGACTGTGGGGGGTACATCAGCACAAGGTCAGCAAGGGGTGGGCAGGGTTGCCTTCATACGCTTCGCATGTTGGTCACAGAGGGCACTCTCTCGCATGTCAGCCAGCTTGATGGTGCCCTTGGAGCTGGCGTACATGAAGTAGTTGCAACCGATAGGATGGAACTCGGCCGCGGTAATAACTTCGGTCAGCTCCTCCATATTTGCGGGTTTGATATCGACAATATTGAAGCTCTGGTCTTGAATGTTCAGATTCCACAGGTTAATGCGCAAGTCATCACTGCTTATAAAGGTCTCTCCGTCGCTGTTGACGGAAATGCTGTTGATGTGGTAGGCGTGCGCATTGGCATAGGTGCGCCTGGGAACTGCGGCGACAACGGTGTCGTGATGTGTTAAGCGTGGGAGCTTAAGCTCTCCTGAGTTCTTGAAGACGGCATGTGGGAGGGGTCTGGGAGCCCCGCCGCCGGCGCCTGGGACGTTGCCGGGGGTGATATCTTGCGAGAGGTTATTCTCGGCAACCACCTTCAAGGACTTCTCGAAGACCTTCCATAGCTTTATTGTCTTGTCGTTGGTGGATAGGAGGTAATGTGATGCATTCTGGCGGCGGCACCACTTGATCTTGTTGATTTTCTCCTCTATTTCCAGCGACTTTAGGTAGTCGAACTCGGGCTCGTGTGACTGAAACTCGGTGTGGAATTTGTATTCGCAGGTTTTTTTCTGTGGCCCTGCATTAGAGGAATACGGGTGGGGGGGCAGAGAGGGACTGACGGTCTCATTCCTCTCAAAAAGCACAACTCGGCCGCCTTTGTCTCCAGTTGCGAGATAGTTGCCGGTGTGATCAAATTCAACAGTGGATATGATGTCGGCTGCGTGGAGGCCAAGGTAAGCAACGAAGACGGTAGGGCGGAAAATAGAGGGCTGATTGGGCACTTTGTACCTTCTGTTATGTCCTCAACATCGCCCTTGTCACCAAAACACCTATCTGAGAGTCAGCGATGGATTTGGATGTGAGACAAGAAGAGGGTGCGGGGGGCAAGGGTGGGACTGACTGGGTAAATTTCCAGACGGTTGGGTCGGCTTCGGCCATGCTGGCGCAGCGATGATGGCGTTGAAGCTCGGGGGTTTGGATGGGGATCGCTGCTAATGCACACTCGCAGTGGAGAGAGGCAAGAGTAAAGTCAGTCGGTACACGCAGGATTGAGCGATGATTGCACAAAGACTGTGTTGGCGTCGCTTATGAGATCTCGAGAAGGGCGTTTTGGGAGTGAGTGGTGGGTTGGCGGAAAATGGTAGTCGTGTGAAGAAGCAGTGGTGGGTGGTGGTGGTGGTGGTGGTGGTGGTGATGATGATGATGATGATGATGATAATGAATGATGTGCCAGGGTTGGGTCTGGTGTATCTAGATGGGTTTTTGGCTGAAGGGCACAATGGTCGGGACCTTGAACAGGCTGACAGAATGAGGTGGCAGCCGCGATTGCGGTACTTGTCACTACAGTACCTTTGGTAGGTGGCATGCGGGGTTACCTCTAGGCTCGGACCTACCTAGAGGTACCTATAGTCATCAGGCATGAGCACTGCTAGCTACATCACAATACATGTTGGTAACACAGTGATTTATTAGCGACCGTGGGGCTCTTCCAGGCTGTTAGGCACAACCCGCCTGTTATCTCTTATCTATCAACTAGGAGTAGTGCACACCTCGTTTATTTATGTTCAACTAGGTTCAAGTGCGAGTACGGATTATATGAACCGATCGCCCGTTATAATTATAAGATCGGAGGGGCAACGTTTGACGCACACCAGTGGTACCTAGTACCTCTGTGCCAAGATACGCGATTCAAGCAACCTTATTACCTCTACTATCCCTTAGAGTGCTATTTCAGCATCAATCAATCGTGGTCTAAGCTTTAGAAGTACCGGGGAGATTGTCACCTTAATATAAACTACTTTGATTGGTTCATTACCCTTGTTTAGCAAGTTGGCGATCTCTCTGGTACTTGCAAAGCTTAGACCACGATTGATTGATGCTGAAATAGCACTCTAAGGGATACCTAAGGTAAAATCACGTCACAGGCCGTGTACCGTATATCTGCCCAGGTACCTATGTGTACCCCACTGCGTCATTGACTGGACGAATCTGGATACTGCATCTCCATGCATCCGAGCTCCATTATGGCATCCAGAACATGGAAGCCACATGGGATAGTCTAATTACCGAGGTGCTATTGTGTTTGAATCAGGATGCATTCGTTTTACTTAGGTACTACTTGCCCACCTGTCTTGCTTCTCTTTGGACAAATCATGTCAACCTATTGCAATGAATCGTGCCATTCGCCCATAGAGGTCGCCTGAGCAGCAACATCAAATCCGCATAATGGGCCCGATACCACCCAACCACAACCACAGCAGCCATGAGTCCAAAGATACAGGAAAAGGGAAGGGGAAAGAAAACCAACCCTCCCAGTCCATCGTCGCCCGCGTGGCTGCCTCATCTGCCAGATTGACCAGCCAAGTCCTGAGCAATTCAGGCCAGGGACGGTTTTACATTGACCCCTCTTCGTCCGAAAAGGCCGGCTCTTCGAGTAGAGTTCACAGCTCCACCACGCAGGAGCAGCAGCAGACTGCTCGGGTATCCCGGTTTGACACGTCAAACCCAACAGCCTTCAGGTCGGCCCAAAGCCCAAGCTTGCTGGGTGAAAGAGAGAGCGAGTTTTCATCATTCCTCGACCCGAGCGAGACAGGGACAGGGCGGGCCGATCTGAAAAGGCAAGTTTCCGAGGCTGCAGCAGCGTCATTGAGCGATGGCTCTGAAGTTGTATCTCTTCTACAGGCGGCACCGGCTCCAGATGAATGGGCAGAGCCAGACCTATCCATGACAGATGCAGAGCTTGCATGCCTGCGTCGAGCATTGTTCGACAATGCAGGGGCTCATGGCATGACGCAAATGCAATGGGATAGTGCACTGAACTTCATGCCCGATTTTTCACGCCACGATGTTGAAGCTCGTGATGTCTGGGTCAGTCAGTGGCAACAAGTGCTTTCAAGCTACACGGACGAGGTCTGGGGCGACCTTGGTGGGTTGGTTCAGGCGGCTCGCGAAGAAGTGCATGAAGTGTCGACTCGAGAATCGGGCCAAGCAAGCATGAGCGCTGTTCGTAGACTTCAGCAGTTATTAACTCATATCCGGGGAGTATGAATACAAGACGTGCATATTAGCGCGAGCAAGTCTTCCCGCTGGATTCAAATAAGTAGGACATATATCAAGTAGCATGAAAATTCTCTTCTATATCTGGCCATTGCATGTATATAACTAAGATGATGAGATGTGAGAGGTGAAATAAAATTGAGATGTCATGCAGAATCCTGTACGGAGTATGCAGGCCGGGTTTTGTCGGTTAATTAGAGTTAGACTAACCTGACTAGGCCGCTACAGCTGGGATTATGAGGGAGGCAGTAGTGTGTGTGCAGTACTTTTTCGTCACGCAGCGCATGATTTAATAAGTGCACCCAAGCCAACTTTGAGATTTACTACTAGTAACATACTATCTACCTGGTGCCTCGTTCTATTATCATCTCGCAGCATCCCGCTCTTTTATACTTCCCTAAGGGCCCTCGTGCAGCTAGACCAACACCTTCTTGCTCGAGTGAGAGAGGGAGATCAACCTCACCATGGCGACCCTCGGCGACGACCTGTTGCGCGTCGTCAACCAGCTCCAAGACCTTGTTTTCAACACCATCGGCACCGACTCGCTTGACCTCCCCCAGATCGTACGCCGCTCCTCCTGAGTCCCTTTTGCACTACGTCTCGCTCCCCTTCGACACTTTGTTTGCGTCTCGCTCACTTTTCCTTACATTCTAGGTTGTTGTCGGATCGCAATCGGCTGGCAAGTCCTCTGTGCTTGAGAACATTGTTGGTCGAGACTTCTTGCCTCGTGGAAGCGGCATCGTAACCCGGCGACCCCTCATCCTGCAGCTAATCAATGTCGACGAAGACGAAGCTGAGCCAGATGTTCACTCTGCCTACCGGAATCCCACACAGGCCCGCCGCTCAGAGTGGGCTGAGTTCCACCACATCCCTGGACGTCGCTTCACAGACTTTGGCGACGTGAAGCGCGAGATCGAAAACGAGACTTCCCGCGTCGCCGGCACAAATAAGGGCATCAATAGGCAGCCCATCAACCTCAAGATCTACTCTCCTCATGTTCTGAACTTGACCCTCGTCGATTTGCCCGGTCTGACTAAAGTGAGCATCCCCTCCCTGCTATCGTACACAGCATACAACAACTCACTCTTGACCCTCAACTTTTAGGTTCCCATCGGTGACCAGCCTGCTGATATCGAAAAACAAACCCGCACTCTCATATCTGAGTACATTGCGAAGCCCAACAGCATCATCCTCGCCGTCTCTCCCGCCAACGTCGACATCGTCAACTCGGAAGCCTTGAAGCTTGCCAGGCATGTCGATCCGCTCGGCCGAAGGACCATTGGTGTACTTACCAAGGTCGATTTGATGGACCATGGCACCAACGCCCTCGACATTCTCTCCGGCCGTGTCTACCCTCTGAAGCTGGGGTTCGTCGGTGTTGTCAACCGATCACAGCAGGACATCCAGGGCAATCGGCCCATGGATGAGGCTCTCAAGGCAGAAACCGAGTTCTTTCGACATCATCCTGCATATAGGAACATTGCTGCACGAAGCGGCACCCAGTTCTTGGCCAAAACACTCAATCACACTCTCATGGCACACATTCGCGAGCGTTTGCCCGACATTAAGGCTCGCCTTAACACCCTGATGGGCCAGACCCAGCAGGAGCTCGCAAGCTACGGAGACATGCACTTCAGTGGCAAGGAGCACCGAGGATCAATGATTCTGCAGCTGATGACCCGTTTCGCTACATCTTTCATCTCCTCCATTGACGGAACTTCAACTGAGATTTCCACCAAGGAGCTGTCTGGAGGAGCCCGTATTTACTACATCTTCAACTCCGTCTTCGGCAGTGCTCTAGAATCTATCGATCCTACCTCTAACTTGACCGCGCTCGACATCAGGACGGCTATTCGCAACTCAACCGGTCCCCGCCCAAGTCTCTTCGTTCCCGAGATGGCTTTTGACCTGCTCGTGAAGCCTCAGATCAAAATGCTCGAAATTCCCAGCCAGCGTTGTGTCGAGCTCGTGTACGAGGAGCTCATTAAGATTTGCCACACGTGCGGGTCGACGGAGCTCTCGCGTTTCCCAAGACTACAAGGTAAATTGATCGAAGTGGTTTCTGATCTGTTGAGAGAACGACTGGGGCCGGCCTCATCATATGTCGAATCCCTTATATCTATTCAGCGAGCTTATATCAATACGAACCATCCCAATTTCCTGGGAGCTGCGGCTGCCATGAGTCACGTGGTCAGCGCCAGGCAGGAACGTGAGCGTAAGCGTCTCATTCAAGAGGAAAGGGACAGGCGAGAAAAGAAACGGCTCAAGGAGCTGAACCCCAATGGCGGCGAGGCCCTCGAGGAAGACGATGAGGCTGCCGCTGACAAGGCTGATCCGTCACACCCGCGGAAACAGTTACACAAGGGCTCCCGTAGCATGTCGCCCGCTGTCCGTGAGAATGGAACAGGGAGCATTGTCGCGACCATGAACGGTGTGCGGTCGAGTTCACCCAGCCGCTTCAATCCTCAATCCATCGGAAACGCTCGTGATTCATTCCTGACATACTTTTTTGGTAAAGATGGCGCAGCACAGCCATCCGGTGCCAGTGCCTCGTCCTCGCTCCCGCGGCATGTCAGCCAAGCAACAGAGCCGACCTTTAGCCAGAGCATTCGGCGCAGCGAGGATAAGCTGCCGTACCGATCCAATGCATCACCTTTCATCCGCGAGGAAGAAAGCCCTAAAAATGCCATGTTTGGAGGCTCTCCATTTGTAAGAAGCCCGATATAGTCGTTGGTGATTTTTCTGTCTTGAGGCTAACACGAACAACAGCAAAATGACAACGTGGAACCGGCCTTGACGGACCGAGAGGCTATGGAGACAGAGCTCATCCGCGCCTTGATCTCATCCTACTTCAATATCGTACGCGAGTCGATCGCCGACCAGGTGCCGAAAGCGGTGATGCACCTCCTGGTCAACCACTGCAAAGACGTCGTACAAAACCGACTGGTAAGCGAGCTCTACAAGGAAGGTTTATTCGAAGAGCTCCTGTATGAAGACGACGGCGTCAAAAAGGAACGTGAGAAGTGCGAAAAGTTACTGGAGACGTATAGGGAAGCAGCTAAGATCATTGGCGAGGTTGTATAATACGTGATATAGACGATATTTATCGGGTCCGTTCCGAAGCCACGGCAAGGCCCTGAAGAGTAGCTTTGTACGATTACTCACCCACCCAGATCTGTCGTATCGTCACTCAAAGACATCGAAACGAGGACCTGACGAGTTGTATAGATAGATGACACACGATGTGGGGGACTGACCCTGTGCAGAAAAGCAGGACTGTCGCCGCACGCAAGGTGTCTTGTACATTGCCATGTCCTAGTGTTGGTAGTTTTATAACAATCCCATTCGAATTCAAAATTCAGAGGTGCGGTCAGTGCATGCGAAGGACATCGGTTTCTTATATTTTTCTTTCTCAGCTCTATCACTCTTTCTAACATCAAAAGGACAAGAATGGTTGAGCTTTCCGTCTCTGGTATTATGGTCTAGGGATATGATATTCTGGATTGTTGAGCAGCATCGAGAGAAATTAAATGCTGGTCTTCTGGAGCTTGCTTGCCAGATCGTCCACGGAGGAATCCTGAAGTTGAACCGTAGGCTCCTCTTGAGCCTCCTCAGCTTCTTTAATAAGCCTCTCGGCGCGATCCTCTGTTGTGATCTCTTCTTCCTCTTCCTCTTCTCCCTCCTCCTCCTCGTCCGAATCCAGCTCCTCGAGATCATCAAGTTCGTCAACACCCCAGGCATCCTCGTCGACAATATCACCGCCGTATTTTTCCTTACGATCCTCGAGTAAGGTCTGGAAGGCAACGATAGACTCGTCTTCCTCGACGAATTTGTTGCCGTTCAGCTCGATCCTCTTGAGGGCGGGCAGCGCTTTCTCGGTCGCTTCTAGAAGTCGCTTGACGCCAGGGGCGGTGATCTCGTTGTATTGCAGACGGAGAGTCTCTAGTTTGGTGTTCTTGCCCTTAGCCAGCGCAGAACCGAGAAGAACGCCGCCCTTGGCGCCGAGGAGGGAGTCGCCGATTCCAAGCTCTTGTATTTCGGTCCAGAGCGGGACAACGCCAGCAAGGGCTTTAGCGCCCATAATGGTGAAGGTGTTGTCCTGCAAATCCAAGATGCGCAGGTCGGTAGCGTGATTAAGACCCTCGCTTATGAGGAGGGAGATGCCCTCCTGTCGGATTCCGTTCTGGACCATCTTGATCTCCTTGATTTTGTGGTGCAGACGGAAGGTTTCAGCCCAGGCCATCATGCTGCCATTCTCCAGGCGGTTGCGGCCACAGATGACGGTCTCGAGGTAGGGGACATGCTGGCCAGCGTTCCTAGCGTCTTCCTTCTTGGCATGAAGCTTGGTGAGAGAGTTGGCGATGTTAATGCCGGCGTGGGGACCTAGGCCGTTGTTGTTAAGATACAGGTGCTGGAGAGGGACGTGGCTGGACAGGAACTCGATCAGGGGCTCCTGGGTGTTTAGGCCGAAAGCGTTGTCGTTGAGGTTAATGGTGCGCAGGTTGGGAAGGTTCAAGATGGAGGTGAGGAGATGGGACAGAGCCTCGGGGATCTCGTTCAGCAGACGGCCGGTGAAGATATCGGCTAGGTTGGCGACCTAGAGAGACAGATGTCAGTAGTAATAGATGAGGGAGTGTAAATCCGGCGACGGACCTGCAGCATCTTCTTGCCGGCCAGGACTTCTCCAAGGAGCTTGCAGGCGCCAATTCCAAGCGTGTTTCCGAGCACGCGAACCTCGTCGACATGTGACATGGCCCTCAGGGGAGCGATGTGAGGCTCGAGGTCGTCGGCGGTGTCGAGCTTTAAGCCTTTCCCCTCGAGGGAGAAGACCTTGAAGTCGGACGCCGCCATGGGTGCTTGCTTATTTACGTCAAGATCTATGTAGCGAGATGTAGAATGCTAGTTGAAATGCGCTCTGGGCAGAAAAAGGGAGACTCGAAGGGAAGAATGTGCGAAGTATTTACTTTGGTACCTTAATTAATGGTGGGGGAGGGGCAATAGGCTCCAATCCCGCAAATCAACACGAACCTGCACAGGAGGGGGGGTGTGGGTATCTTCCATCTCGCTCCTTTTCACTCTTGGGAAGGTCACATTTCTTATACAGAGATTCCAAGGGACAATGCATGTTTACAGTGGAAGTTAATCACGGTTTTGTAGAATGTCTTAAGCAGTATTGATGGATAGACATGTCTTGTTTCCCTACCTACGCATTCCACACCACGACTCTGCCGTCCACGCCGCTCGCTACACCTGGTGTCAGTCAACAATCTCTACTTCAGGAAGCAGCACTTACTGCTGAACTTGCCCACGCTCCCTCCATGGGTCTCGTAGGCCCGGAGAGTTGTAATCGTGTTCTGGTGTGTCGTCTTGAGCTGCGTGTCATCCTTGACTTTGCCCTTGAGATCCATCTGTCGGAACATGTTTAGAGCGGATTCCTCTCGCGCTTCCACCCCGGCCTTGCCCTTGGCCTCGAGCGTCCCTGTGAGCTGCCATCCCGAGGGCCCACCTTGGAAGCGGAATGGTTCGCAATCATGACCGGCCGCGATGATCTCGTCTTCGCGGGTCCACACCATGCTCATGAACGGCAACAGCTGCGTGCTCACGCTAACCACGGCCTGCGGTGGTTGATCTGGCCCCGTAGGATAGACAATGGTGATGCTGCTGTCGTGAGCCGCGAAGGCCAGCGCATCGCCGCTTGGTGAGAAGGCCACAGAGTGCACCCATCCAGCCGAGTTGTTCAAGAACTCGCCGCACACCGTGTTGAAGGGCAACCGCTCTCCCCAAACGCTAGGCTCGGGCCGAGCATCGACTCCCTTGATGAAGGCGGAGAAGACGCGGGCGTGGGCGTCAGTTGAGCCGGCAGCCAGCAGCACAGAATTGGGGTGCCAGTTGACGGTGGTGATGGTGCTGCGGATGGGCTTCTTGAGGTGCTTGGATACCCACCAGTCATTCTCCTCCTCAAAGTAGCACACGGCGATGACACGGTCTCCAGAGCCGACGGCGAATTTGGTTTCTGAGGGCGACCATCTTACAAATGTGGCAGCTCGGGCGATGCGGAGAAGGACGAGAGTAGGCTTGTAGCCGGTGGGCGAGGGTTCCCACACGAGTGCGTTCCTGTCTGTAGGGCTTCAGTTTTGGAGTAGCGAATTGAAGAGGATGAAGCGAGAGGTGGAGGGAAGAGGGAGAGTCAGCGGACCTTGAGAACAGGTGACAATACGGCCACTTTGGGGCGCAATATCGACGCTGGTAACGGTCTTATCGTGGCCGGCCAAGGAGTCCTTGAGCTTGAAGGCATTTCCCACGCGCGCATAGAGCTCAACAGAAGTGTCTTTGGCGACGGCGAGTGTATTGTGGTCGGCAGAAAAGGAGTGATCTGCGATAGGACGGTGGAAGAGATGGTGTACCTCGGGAGATGCCATGTTGGAATTCTAGATAATGAGGACAAGTGATGGTAGGAGTAGCTCTCTACTACCTGGAAATGCGGTGATGTTGGAAGTTGACAGGTGCAAAAGGTGCATTCGTCATTTCAGCTTCTGTTCAGAGGGCTGTGGAGGGGTTAATGGGTTAATGATCGCCACCTACGGACCTTCCTGGTAAGAAGCGGGACCCCCTGTAACTAGCAGCCTTAGATACCTTGAAGAATGTACCTAGATGCCCCACCGACTCTCAATGAACCTCAAATCAACTTCAATTCGAACTTGAAGTTCCTCGCCTGCAGTTGACTCTACACCCTGGCCCCAATCAACAACTTCCCAAATTCAACCTCAGATACCGTCATCAGTCTTGCCATCCAAGACCTCTTTCAATCACTCCCTCACTCACATCATGGCTGCGACTGCCCCTCCACCAGCTAAGCTGGTCATCAAGCCACCGCCAATTCCCCCGAACCAGACGTGAGTGCTACTCCATGCTTGTTGATCGTCACACTCCTACTGACTAGACATTGTTCTTAGTCTCTATGTTACAAACCTCCCCTCTGCAAAGATGAATAAGGTAGATTTGAAGACGGCCCTGTATCTCATCTTCTCTACCTACGGCCCTGTCCTCGATATTGTCGCCATGAAGACCCAAAAGATGCGCGGCCAGGCTCACATTGTCTTTCGTGACACCCAAGCCGCCACACAGGCCATGCGCTCCCTCGATGGCTTTCAGTTTCTAGGCAAAGATATGGTACGGAACATCTCTTTAGCAGCCGCAGTATTCTTGCTAACCTCCATGACCTAGAAAATATCCTATGCCAAGACCAAGTCCGATACTGTCGCCAAGCTCGACGGCACCTATAAGCTGCCTGTACCTGCCGGCGCCGCCTCCAATGTCGAGCTCACCGAGACCCAGCAGAGTATTTTCAATGCTCCCGCCCCAGCCTCGTCAGCCGCTGCCACCCACGGTCTGCCTGCCCGTCCGCCGCAGACAAGAAATGTTCCCGCGGCGAACGCTCCCAGTCCTGATACGCGCGGCCAGAAACGTCCCCGCGACGAGGAGGATGAGCCAGCGGAGGAAGAGGAAAGCGACGAGGATGTGGCCATGGAGGAGGATAGTGATGATGAATGAGGTCCACGGGCAATACAACTCAAGGTCGGTCCAGTATAGCTAGCTCCTTGGGCGCGAATAACCCGACACATGCACCCACCAGACCCAACCACACCAGGAGATAGTCTTCCTTGGAACAGTCAAAAGGGGCCATGGCGTCGCCGAGCAGACATGGGTGGACGAAAAAAGTGGGTAGTCCCGTGATAGGATGATGCTAGCGGCTGAATGTTAGTATAAACAAGCCATGAGACTGGCGGTTTCTCTCACCTCGATGGAAACGCTACCCATGGCGCCTTGCCCGCGGAGGATTTGTTTGTACTGTTCTGGCACCAGACGTCTAAAGACGGTTTCGATGTCCAGTGGCGACTCATCTAGTGGCAGATTACGTAGACTGAACCAAAGGCATGGTACACGGTATGTGGGATGAAGATGGATCTCATATATAACATGGCTTGATGGGAATCTGGTCCTAGATGACGTGTGACGCGGGAGGACCTCCTGCGCGTGGAGAAGAATCATGTTTAGCAGTAAGCCCCAAGAACAAAAGAAAATAGTGGCCAACCTTGTCTGTTTCCTCCGTCTCCATCATGTTGACATCCGCCTCTAAGCCAACATTGCTCAAACGAGAGGCCAGGTGATTCTCTACAGCATCATTGTCAAGTGGCCGGGTGATCTGCACAAAGGTCACCAGATCAGCATAAGAAGTAGCCGATGTGTCCAAGGCCGTGTGCAGGTCGAGACGCCATTGCTGGCGAGTTTGGCCCAGAGCAGCTTGGCAGTATCTCTTGTCAAGATAGTGACAGGTTTCGGCAAATTCCTCAGCTGTAAGGTAAGGGTAGTGTTGAAAGGTTGCGGCCATGATACAAGCTCATGCACATGTGAATAATAAGGTAGGTACCTAGGTAGGTTGGAGGAATAAAATGGTAACCCAGAATGGAGGGGGAGCTACAATGGGTGGGTACAGGTACCTCTAGTGCCTCTTCTTACCGTACATGTATCAGATGGGTGCAGACTGCGGTTGCCAGTAGGTACATTATCTAAGGTACAGTACGGAATAGGTGCATACATGTATACAAAATCAACCGTGGCGGGCTGACCGGGTTTGGGCAGTCTTCCATATGACCCTTGGGTGACCCATAGTGGGTTAACACCCGCTACAAAAGCCGTCTCTAACAGCTTAATAAATCGGGGAGCGCTTACTGCACTCTCGCAAGCTTTCGGTAGGTAATGTGCAGGGTGTATACGCCACGCACATGTGCCCTACTCGGGACCCCTGACGGAACTTATGTGGATCCTCCAACGTGCAACTTGGTCTCGAAATGTTTCGTCATGCTCCAACTATTTTGTACGACTGTTCCTGCTGTACCTACCATCTCCATTGGTAGGAGAACCTGAGCATCGTTAGCCATGAGTCCTTTCATGCTGTAACAAATACAAAAGCGCCACCTGATCACCAATGTCGAGTTCATCCTTGCGCCGAACCTCCCAATTCGAACTGTCGCCTGACCCAACTTCGACATGGCCTTTTCTATCCCCAGGAACGTCCCCTCCTTCAGCGATCCCCAGAGAGTGGTCGAGGATCATATATGGGGGAACACCGCCGTCAATCGAAAGGGGGGAAATGTCCTTGATGGTGTTCTGTACGACTCCAAGAACTCTCTGCCCATGTACAAGGACAAGCCTTATGCCTATCCTCCATCCCACCGACGCTCTCCCTGGTGGAGGCAGAAGAGGTCCGCCATCTTGTTGCTGTTAGTTCTGTCGCTGGTCTACTACTTCGGTCCCTTCCAGAAGTCGAGCACCACCAGTTCCTCGACATGGCCCTCGTGGCTCTCCTCCACCTCCGACCTCGACACATCTGCCGATTGGCCTGGTCGCCGCCAACGCGTTGTCGAAGCTTTCACCTTGAGCTTCGATGCCTACGAGCGCTACGCCTGGGGCTATGACCAGTTCTATCCTCTTTCGCGGAAGGGACACCAGATGGCCCCCAAGGGGATGGGTTGGATCATTGTCGACGCTCTCGACACCATGATCCTCATGAATCTGACCTCCCGCGTGACCCATGCGAGGGAGTGGATTTCCAATTCCCTGACCTACGACCAAAACCAGGATGTCAGCACTTTTGAGACCACCATCCGCATGCTTGGTGGTCTCCTCTCCGCCCATTACCTCTCCAATGAATACCCGCAGCTTGCGCCCCTCGCCGACGATGACGCTGGTGCCCCCGGCGAGGATCTCTACCTTGAGAAGGCTCGCGAACTGGCTGATCACTTGATTACCGCATTTGATTCGCCGTCTGGTGTGCCTTATGCGAGTGTGAATCTCGACCAGTATAAGGGTCTCCCCGCGCACGACGAAGGAGGCGCCTCTTCCACCGCTGAGGCCACCACCCTGCAGCTTGAGTTCAAATATCTCGCCAAATTGACGGGCGAGAAAGACTTCTGGGACAAGGTCGAAAAGGTTATGCAGGTAGTCGATGATAACATGGTCGAGGGTGGCCTCGTTCCAATTTATATCTACGCCGACAGCGGCAAATTCCGCGGTGACAACATCCGACTAGGGAGTAGGGGAGACTCCTACTACGAATACTTGATTAAGCAATACCTGCAAACGAACGAGCAGGAACCTATCTACCTCGAGATGTGGGATGAGAGTCTGCAAGGCGTCCGTGACTACCTCGTTACCTATACCGAACCTTCAGGGTATACAATCATCGGCGAGAGACCTGGCGGGCTGGGCGGGGCCTTGTATCCTAAGATGGACCATCTAGTCTGCTTCATGCCCGGAACCATAGCTCTGGCGGCAACAGGTGGGCTGACAGAAGCGGAAGCCAAGAAACTACCCACGTGGTCAAAGAAGAAAGAAGCCGACATGCAACTTGCCCGAGAGGTGATGCACACTTGCTGGGGCATGTACAAGTGGATGGCAACGGGACTGGCGGCAGAAATTACATATTTCAAGATTGCTGACCCACCGCTCTCGGAGTCGGCGGCGCACAACCCGCCGGCTGACTTCGATGAAGATCCTTCGGCCCCGTGGCGGGAGGACTACGATGTGCATTCGAATGATGTGCATAATTTACAGCGACCGGAGACGGTGGAGAGTCTCTTCTACATGTGGAGAATCACGGGTGAAATGAAGTACCGCGAATGGGGATGGGAGATGTTCAAGTCGTTCATGAACCACACAGCGGTAGCGGATGGCGGGGGATTTTCAAGTCTCTCGAACGCCAACCGTATACCACCGGTGGCGCGCGACAACATGGAAAGCTTTTGGCTGGTGAGTACCATGGCAGATGAGCAATAGAGTGAATGATTGTATGACTGACTGGTGCGCAGGCCGAAACGCTGAAATACTTCTATCTTTTGTTCTCGCCGAATGATCTGCTTCCGCTAGATAAGATTGTTATCAACACGGAGGCTCACCCGTTGCCTCGGTTTGACATGGGCCAGTTGTTCTCGACAGGGTGGAAACGCAAGCCGAGAAAAACAGACTGATCCAAAAGATGATTGACGATATCTCGTTATGTATCTGGCGGTTATATGGTGATTGTAATATCTACACTACTGCAAGAAGATTTCAGTTCGATGTTAAGCGTGCATACATGAGTGATACCCAGTAGTGATTCCACCTCTGTCCCCCTATTGGAGAAGACGGGACCTGCAGTGGCCGTGTGAATATCAAATAGCATATGGTGTCAAATATGGGTCCGGGGTGGTAGGAATCGATCAGTGGCACCTTACCTGATGAGTACTGGACAAGACCGGGGTCGCTGCGCCGCGCTTGCAGACATCTCGCCTCACCCAGACTCTAGAGATAAGGGATTATTAGACCAGACCCTGCCCCAGCTGGAAGACCCCGGCCAGACCTCGTCCCTCCTCTTCCATTTCAATGCTGAAACTCCATGCAACCCGTAGTAATCCCACACTGCAAACTCCACCACACCGTCGATGAACAACAACGAATAACATGTCCTGCTGGTCGTGAAATGTAGAGCCTCGGCCAATGCTTCTAATTACGTATCCCATCTGACATCCACCTGCGTCTCTGCAGACGCCTGCATCTGCATTTGCATTTGCATTGGCGTCGACAACCGAAACCATGCCGTCGTCGTACAGCAGCCGCGACATCGAGATGAGCACCATCAAGGAGGGCATCGCGACCATGCGCGAGCCGCTGTACGAGGACGAGTCGCGCCCCGGCATGCTGCACCGCATCCTCGACGGCTTCCGCCGCGACGTCGGCCAGCAGATCACCCCCAAGGACCCCCTCAGCATCTTGCACGCCGCCGAGGCTGCCCATCTCTACCGCCGCCCCGAGCATCACCCGCACTACTACGATCTGCGTCAGGCCACCCTGCAGACAGCCCAGTCACGCCTCGCCCGCAAGCTCAAGGGCCGCCATCTACAGATGATTGCCATCGGCGGCTCCATCGGCACCGGTCTCTTCGTCTCCTCCGGCACCGCATTGTCCAGCGGCGGCCCGGCCTCTATCCTCATCGCCTACCTCATCGTCGGCCTCATGCTGTACTGCACCGTCCAGGCGCTCGGCGAGCTGGCCGTTTCCTTCCCCGTTGCTGGTTCCTTTTCCGCCTATTCCACCCGCTTCCTGCATCCCTCTTGGGGCTTTGCCATGGGGTGGAACTATGCTCTACAATGGCTTATCGCTCTGCCTCTCGAGATCATCTCCGCCTCCATCGTCACTACTTACTGGAACAGCCACCTTGATAAGGCTATCTTCGTCACCATCTACCTCCTCTTTGTCGTCAGTGTCAACCTTTTCGGCGTTAAAGGCTATGGTGAAGCCGAGTTCTTCTTCGCCATCATCAAGGTCGTCGCCGTCATCGCCTTCATCCTGCTCGGCATCGTGCTCAACATAGGCGGCGTGCCCGGCGGTGGCTATATCGGTGGACTCTACTGGCGCGAACCCGGTGCCTTCAACAATGGCTTGAAAGGCCTTTGCAGCGTCTTCGTCACTTCCGCGTTTGCCTTCTCTGGTACCGAGCTCGTCGGCCTCGCCGCCGCCGAGACTGCTAACCCCCGCAAGTCTTTGCCCACCGCCATCAAGCAGGTTTTCTGGCGCATCACCCTGTTCTATGTCGTCGCCCTGACTCTTGTCGGCCTCCTCGTACCCCACACCGATCCCCATCTGCTCCAGGAGAACGACAACAACCAGCTGTCCATGGCCTCGCCCTTTGTCATAGCCATAGAGAACGCTCGCATTGACGTTCTCCCCTCCGTCATGAATGTCGTCATCCTTGTTGCCGTCCTGTCCGTCGGTAACTCATCCGTCTTCGGTTCCTCCCGCACGCTGGCCGCCTTAGCTGATCAGGGACAGGCCCCCCCAATCTTATCCTATGTTGACCGCAACGGCCGTCCCTTGGTAGCCATCTTCGTCGCCGCTGGCGTCGGTGTTCTGGCCTATTTAGGCGAACTCAAACAAGAGGCCGAGGTTCTCAACTGGCTCGTGGCTATATCCGGCCTTTCCTCCATTTTCACATGGTCATCCATCTGTCTGGCCCACATTCGCTTTCGAAAAGCCTGGTCCTACAATGGCCACAGTACAGATGAGTTGGCCTTCACGTCACAGGTCGGCACCCTCGGGTCTTGGCTGGGCCTCGTCATCAACATCCTCATTCTCATCGCCCAGTTCTGGCTCGGCGTCTGGCCCATCGGCTACGACCAGATGACTACGCTGGATGTGGCCAAGAGTTTCTTCCTCGATTACTTGGGAGCCCCTGTCATCCTCGTCTTTTTTGTCGGACATTTTCTTTGGCATAGAACCTCTTTCGTCCGGGTGGCCGATATGGACGTAGATACCGGTCGCCGTGACTTCAACCTACCCATACTCATCGCCCAAGAGAGGTCCGAGAAAAGGACTTGGCCCATGTGGAAAAAGGTATATAAGTATCTTTGTTAATGCCCTTCCCATGCCACGCAGGTGATATTAGTTTCTATGCCGACGAAAGGGTAGCCTCCACTATATATGAGGGCTATTTGATGACCATTAGACGGGATTATGTACTTGGGGCTATTTGAACAGAATTTTGCTGTTTTGTTCTAGCCAGGCGTTGGGGTAGTTTTTGGATATTTTCTCTAGTTTAGATCACTAGATCACCTGAGCAAAGGTTCTATGATTATCATGTTCAAGAATCAGAGTCTCTTAATGTTCTGTCGATACCCGGAAGATTAATTGTTTAGGTTATAGACGTGGTCAGTAAAACATGAATCTAGGCATTCAATGTGTCACAATCAAGAAGCGGTAGTATCTGATTAAACAAGTTTTTGGTCTTCTATTTACAAAGGGAGAAGGAAGTTTAATTTGAGAATCTGCAATACGGGTAATAGTCTACCTAACAGATACAGGCTCAGTACACGCAAGCTTCCAGGATCGGCAATTGAAGTAAAATATCTTGACACAAAGAGGCGGGCGCTCCGCAACTCGAAAACATTATTATGGTTCGGAAACAGGAGGAACTCGTTATACAATCCTGTGTGGAAAAGAATCCTCGACACGGTGTGCATCGTGTCTCGTTTCTGCAAAATACAGCCAAAGTCGTTTTTGTTCCACCATTATATGAACATAGAATCAATGCGCAGGCGCAAGGAGGGAGGGAGAGGGTCATACATCACAGAAAGGGGATGGGGGTGGTGACAATGGAAAGGCGGGATCTAGATTCGGTTTCATGAAACCGAGACTCATAACTCGTAGACAGCATAAAAGCGTGAGTGGCCGTGGGATTCGTCCTACTTGATAGATCTTGAGATCAGAAGGCAAGGGAGGGATGCCCATCTAGAAATCCCAGTTGAAAGAACCGGACTTGGCAGTTGGGAGCTTTCTTCCAGGGACAGCTTTAGGAGTTTGGGAGTCGTCGTCCTCATCGGCGAAGAGCCAGTTCCTCGAAGAGCCCTTGTTGCCGCCCATGCCGTCACCACCAATGGCAATGCCTCGATCGTTGCCCGTCTTAATGCTGGCAGCAGCTTTTTTGTTCTCCTTTTGCACCGGAGACTCATCATAAGCGGACCAGTTGGACTCCATCATCTTGACGGCTTTCTTGCGGTCGTCGCTTATCAAGGCTTTGGATGCGCCCTTGTCTGGGGATGGGTTGTCGGTCATAGCCCAATGGGACTCAAAATCACGACCTCGATCTTTCAGGTTGGTAATGGCACCGAGAGGACGTGGTTCTTCGGCACTAGGGGCGTTTCCGTTCTCATCATACAAGTTGTTCTGGTAGAGCCCAAGGCCGTTGTTATGCCCGGCACCACGAGGGCGTGCTGGGCGGCGGTCGGCTGGCGAGGCACCATCATCAACGAACTCGAAATGTGTCTCGGCGTCGCGACGAGGTTTACCCTGCACTGGTTTCTGGGCGGCAGATTCGTCGTCGTCAGCCTCCCAGCTGTGGACTTCTTGGTGGCGAAGGGTCTTGCTGGGTGCAACCTTGGCAGGAGTTACAAAGTCGTCAAAATTCCATTGGCTGTCATGCTTAGTCTTTCGCGGGGTTGGTTCAGCGCGTTGTGGGGCATCCTGGGGATCAGACCCGTCTGCGAACTCAAAATGGCTGAACTTAGTCGGGTGTGGCCGGTAGAACCGATCTGGAGATTTGACGTCGTCGGGTGGGTTATCAGGGCCCTGAGCCTGTTCTACATCAAACAACCGACTGGGTTGGAAATTCTTGCCGGCTCCAGCCTTAGGCGCAACCGTCTTGGAGGGAGACTCGGAGCGAGCAAGGTCGGCGTCTGGAATGTCGGCAGCATCTTGGGCGAGGATCTCGCTTAGATCGCGCTGTCGGATTCTGGGGCCTCCGCGGGGAGCGACCGACTCAGGTCGACCACGGCCAGTACTTGGGGAGCCTGGCTCGTCACCCAAGATTTCGGCGAAATCGCGCTGGCGGGGTTTCACACCACCTCTAGGAGAGATGACAGACGCGAGGCCTTCGTCCTGAGACTCGCGCGACTCAAATAATGACAGCGAGGCGTGGGGATCTCGCAGGGCGTTGGTGGATGCGCCTCGAGAACGAGTGGGGAGCGACTCGGTTTGGATGGCCGAAGAGAGAGACTTGGTGCAGTTCTCGATCATGCGGATCTGCTCACTGCTGTCACGGATGGGCCAGTTGCGACCAGTCTTCCCGATGATGTCGAGCTGCTTGAGCAGCGCACCCTGGTCCCAACTTTGACGGATATTCAGGATCTTTCCAGCGCCGTCAAATGTGACCCAATGAGTCTTTGCAGGGGGAGATAAGTTAGTAAGTGGGGTGGAACAGTGGAGGGAGAGGAGCGGAACAACTCACGATTGGGAAAAAGACGGTGCGGTCGGCGAGGAAATTGTCATCGAGACCAGGCAGATAGCAGGCGCCTGAGGTTTGGAACTCCAGGCCAGTTTCTATCTCGAGGACTATGGCATTGTCGGCGTGAACTTCTGCAAGAACCTTCTCCTTCTTCTTGTTGACTTGCTTAGGAAGAGTGTTTAGATGCTGCAAGATGTCGTTGGGGCCGCGGAAAAGGGTTGTGGTGGTGATGTAGTTCAGAATGACGTTCTCGGCAAGATGCGAAACATCAGGGCTTGCCAGGAAGCGATTGTAGGCGGCTGCCAACGCCATGATGGGCGACTATTATTTTGGTGCTTGTTTACTTGTTGTTAGAGTGGTTGTGGTAAGATGCGGTGATGGATGGTGGGCAGAGAGGGAGGGCGTTTTCCAAAAGTGACAGAGTAGAAGGAATTCGGAGGGTGCTGTTGAAAGGGGAGAGAAAACAGAGAAACAGGCAAAATATTATGATGGATGACCTTACAAACGCGGTAAGACACCTTGTAATTCTCAAACACACGCGATGATGTAGCACCGTGGTCGTTGAACAATTGTGGACATGTCTTTGCCTTGTCGGGTTTAACCCGCTGCAGGGCCGCTGCTCCTGCGCCTCAACCTGTAATTTATTTATGTTCCTCCCAGTCAACCAGAGTCCAGGTCTCTCTATACTCCTTATGTACATACCTACATGTACCTAGATACCTAAATGTATCTACGTACAGTACCGTACCTACCCGGCAAGTATGTACTTGCAGTTGGTTCCTGCTTCTCAACGGATCAAGCGCCTTCTTCGTGATAGGCAATTAGCGGGTTTTTTGCTGCGCTAACCTGAATCAGACTAGACTTCCTGACAACTTGTGACGTTAGACCTCTTAACCTAGAATACCTACCTGTCAGTTCACGCGGCAGGCGCGAAAGCCAAAAGTTGAAACCCGACAAATCGTCATCCATCATCAATGTTGCCTCCTAATTATCAACCAGAACCATTCCGCTCGACTTTATCGCCACTCAGAACGATACTTGTAAGCTTGCTATGAGTGTCTCTATACCATGAGGCTATCAGGACTCAAGGGAACGTCCATCTCTGCATGGTCCTCCCAATTGCTGCTCCTTGGAACCTGGCTCTACTCAACCCCGACAGTCCACGCCAAGGACGAGCCCTCAATCACTGTTACCGACTTCGACGCCCTCCCCGGCAGACTCAACTACTTCGAAGACTCCGATGTAGTCCTGTTGCAGGAATCTCGTGCCCCTCGTACCGTCTGGCGGTCCACTGACGGCGGTGCTAAATGGAAGAAAGCCGACGGCGTGGACCACGACGCCGCCCTCGTCCTTGTCATGCACCAGTACGATCCCAACCGAGCCTACATCCTAACAGCCGGTAACCAGCACTGGAAGACAGAAGACAAGGGCGAAACCTGGGAAACCTTCCTCACGCATGCCTACACCAGTGATTTTGCTGCGAGTGTCGACCGTTGGCTCGTCTTCCACGCTGACGACCCGGACAAGATCCTCTTCAGAGGCATGGAGTGCCAGGGCTTTTTTTGTGAGGAACTTGTCATGTATACCACCGATGGCTTCCGCAAGACCCAGCTCCTGCGCCGCCAGACCGAGGGTTGCTGGTGGGCCAAGTCCTCCAAGACTTTCACCACCGGCAAGTCTGACCTGGATGCCTCGAGGACCATGTGCATTGTGAGGTCTGGTCTCTTCGGCGACCAGAACGACAATCGTCTCCTTGTCTCCGACAACTACTTCAAACAGGCCGAGGACAGCGACGTCCTACAGGAGAAAGAGGCCAAGCTAAGCGGTCTTGGCCCCGTGCAGGGCGTCGTCAGCATCGTTGAGGTTCAAAAGTACCTCCTAGCCGCTACCGTCTCGCGCAACACTGCTGAGATGGCTCTCTACGTCACGGACGATACAGATATTTGGCACCGCGCCGTCTTTCCGCAAGACCATCAACTCACCGAACAGTCGTACACCGTCTTAGAAAGCACAAATTATAGCATACAGATCGACGTTCGTTCGAACAAGCGATTGCTTAGCCCAATGGGTACTCTCCTTACCAGCAACTCGAATGGCACGTATTTCACCAGGAATCTCGAGCATACCAACCGCGACACGCGCCTCTACGTCGATTTCGAGAAAGTCACCGGTATACAAGGCATCTTCTTGGTCAACCGTGTTGATAACTGGGAAGATGTGGAGGACGACGATGCCACTAAGAAAATCAAGACCGCCATTACTTTTGACGATGGCAGGACCTTCCAATCCGTAAAGACTGGTGACGATGACATCCAACTCCATTCCATGACAGAAATCAACAATATCGGCCGTATCTTCTCAAGCCCAGCCCCCGGTCTCGTCATGGGCAACGGAAATCCCGGAAAGTATCTCAAAAGCTACTGGGACTCAAACCTCTACGTCTCTGATGATGCTGGACAGACATGGGTAGAAGGTCGCAAAGGGCCACACAAATATGAATTCGGTGATCAAGGTTCTATACTGCTTGCTGTTCAGGACAGCAAAGACGTGGACGTCAAGACACTCGAATACTCATTAGACCATGGGAAAAGCTGGCAGACCGTCAGCCTACCAGACGATCTTACCATTAGACCTGACATTTTGACGACTACACAAGACTCGACTAGTCTCAAATTTCTTCTTTCCGCCATCAAAGGATCAGCTAGCTCGCCTAGCTTTTGCATGATTGCCATTGATTTCGAGGGCCTACACGAAGATACCTGCAAGCAGGGCGATATGGAAGACTGGTTTGCGAGGAAGGATGAGGATGGCAAACCCGCTTGCATCATGGGTCACACCCAGAAATACCTTCGTCGTAAGAAAGATGCGAAGTGCTTCATCAAGCATGAGTTCAAAGAAGAACTTCCCAGTGCAGACCCATGCGAATGCACCGATCTCGATTTTGAATGCGACTTCAACTTCGCGAAGGATGGTGACGAGTGCAAGCCGGTTGGTCCTGTTATTGCTCCTGGGGATGCTTGTACGGGAGAGGACCCTGAAGAGACATTCAAGGGTTCTTCGGGCTGGCGGCTGATTCCTGGAAACACCTGCAAACGCACAGGGGGCGACCAAAAGGACAAGGAAAAGAAGTGGAAGTGCTCCGAGGCCAAGAAACCTCAGAATGGAGGCAGCGGAGAGATCACGGTTAAGTATCAGTCATTCGAGGGTGATTATGATTTCATCGAGAAGCACTATCTTGAGCGAGGAGAGTCGAGTAGTTCAGAGGACGAAACAATCATTGCTCGGCCTCTCAAGGTTTTGGGCGGAGACCCTGGCAAGATTTACATCACTCATGACCATGGAAAAAATTGGGAAACGCCGTCTGAGTTAGGAAAGAAGAGCATATATGCCATTGTCCCACATCCCTTCGTCAAGGACATGGTTTTCTTCCTCACTACAGGAAAAACAGTCTACTACACGACAGACCGAGGCAAGAATTTCGATTTCTTCGAAACCCCCGATCCGTTAGATATCCTTGCATTGGAAATGCCTCTCGCGTTCCATCCCAATAAGCCGGAGTGGTTAATTTGGCATGGCCAGAAATGTTCTGGTGCTAAGTGCTACATGGAGGCATCAGTATCGACCGATCGCGGCTACAACTGGCACATGCTCAAGCGTTATGTGGACCGCTGCGAATTCACAGGTTCCAAGGCTTACAAATTCCGTCCTGAATCCCAAATCGTCTGTTCTGCCAGAACCCAGGAATCCACTGATATCGAAAACAATCCACTGCAGCTTCTTTACACGAACGAGTTCCCGAGTTTTGACCTTACTGTCGCTTTGGAAAATGTAGAGAGGTTTGCCACTATGGCCGAGTTCATAGTGGTTGCCACTGAGAATCGAACTGAGGGCACTCTCAATGCATTGGCGAGTATCGATGGCAGAGAATACGCCCCAGCCCACTTCCCGTACAACTTCCAAGTGCCTAAACAAAACGCCTACACTGTGCTTGAGAGTTCAACACATGCCGTAAATCTCTTTGTGGCAACTGAGACAGAGGAGCATCATCGGTACGGTTCGATTCTCAGGAGTAACTCAAACGGAACGTCATACGTTCTAAGTGTTTCTGGGGTCAACTGTGACGACAGTTGGTACGTAGATTTTGAAAAGATGCTTGGGTTGGAAGGCGTTGTGCTCGTGAACACCGTCGTGAATCGAGACAGCGGCGAGGAGCGGAAACAGCTACAGAGCAGAATTAGTCACAATGATGGCGCTGAGTGGGCATTCCTCCCACCTCCATCGCAGGATTCGGAGAAAAAACCATATGGTTGCTCCAGCAAGAGCGGTGACGAAGGTTGCGCCTTACACATCCACGGCTACACCGAACGCGTGGATCGAGGGCGAACGTACTCTTCCGAATCAGCTATAGGTCTGATGTTTGCGATCGGAAATGTCGGCGCTGTGCTTGGGGATGTAAAGGATGCCGACACCTTCATGACACAAGACGCCGGATTGACCTGGACCGAAGTGCAGAAAGGCACGTGGACTTGGGCCTTTGGCGACCAAGGCTCCATCGTGGTCCTTGCGCAGAGGGACACCAAGACCACTAAGGTACTCTACTCACTCGACCGAGGTGTGACATGGCCCGAAAAGCAAATTTCCGATTCAGACGTCACCATTACAGATATCACCACACTGCGATCTGGTTCCTCACAGAACTTCCTACTTTGGGGTCATAATAGCGATGAGGAGCTCTTCTCGATAAATATTGACTTTTCTGGTGAGACCGACCGGCCATGTGTGCATGACGAGAATGACGCGGAAAAGTCGGATTACGAGATGTGGTCACCAGAGCACCCGCTGGAAGCCAATGGTTGTCTGTTCGGCCACAAGAACCAATATTTGCGCAAAAAGAGCGACAGGGCCTGTTACAATGGGCAAAAGCTCCAACACGCATATAATGTCCAGAATTGCGAGTGCACGAGGCGGGATTTCGAGTGGTAAGTGCACAGCCCAATATGGGGGCATCATGGACTTGCGCCAGCTGACAAATAACTTCTAGTGATTATAATTTCGAGATGGACAATCACGGTCAGTGCAAGCTTGTCGAAGGTCTCCAACCAAAGGACCCGGCGCAAGCTTGTTCCGAGAATCCGGAGATGTCAGAATACTACGAGCCTAGTGGATTCCGCCGCATCCCTTTGACAACGTGTAAAGGCGGCGTCGAAGCTGACAAGATCCTTGAACCTCATCCGTGCCCTGGCCACGAAGAAGAGTTTGAGGAGAAGCACGGTGTGTCAGGCGTTGCCATTTTCTTTGCCGTCGTCATTCCCATTGGCGTTGCGGCGCTTGTGGGTTGGTGGGTGTACAAGAACTGGGAGGGCAAGTTTGGCCAGATCCGACTGGGCGAGCAAAGCGGACTTGACAACGATTCCCCCTTAGTCAAGTATCCGGTGATTGCCATTTCGGCTGTGGCGGCCGTCGTCGCTACGTTGCCTCTCGTTGCCTCCAGTATCTGGCGGACGGTGAGCTCTGGTATTGGCAGACTACGTGAGAGAAGCGAAGGCGGTCGATACAGTTGGTTGAACTCTGGTCCGCGCAGATTTACCACAAGAGACAGCTTCGCGCGCGGAAGGGGCGACTACGCCATGGTGGATGATGATGAGGGCGAACTGCTCGGTGACGACAGCGAGGACGAGGTTTAAGGATATAGTACATATGCAGTGCAAGGATTACATGTAGCCATATAGACGGGGATGAAAGGGACGATGACGATGTCGGTGATTGAACTGCATTTTGGGGAAATAGTCGCTCATTGGTAATATTATAGCATGGCGTTACGAATTACTCGGACTGGACGTATCTTCTTGGCTTATTCCCTCACCTTAATTTTTATGTATCTCTATTCTGTTTTTTGTACCCAAATTTGTTGGTCAAGAATATAGCAATATTTTACACATAGCTACGTACTCTCCCATCATCTTTCAGATTGCTCTCTGGCGCAAATGAATTCACAAGAGGGTAAGCATGAGTCAGAGGTGCAAGAGACACAAATTGAGCGCTGATGTAAGCAATGATGATCCAATGATTGTACATAACGTACCATTATTCGAGATGTCGTTACATGAATCGATATTCAAGATTGCTACTGCCAATGCCAATGCGCGCCCCCCCCCCCCCCAAAAAAAAAAAAAAAGCCAGAAAAATCAATTTCAGGAGGGATATCTCTGCGCCGCTAAAGAAAGAATGTCACCACAAAAACCTGCCCCAACGCTGTGTGCCCATCTGAAAATAATACCCACACATAAACGCCAAATGAAACATCCTATCCGCCACGCGCATTCCCCCCCCTTTTTTTCTGGAGATGAAGAGAGAGTCAGCAGCCGGATTAGCTAATTTCGGCGCACTCGATTCCAGAAGCGTTTGGCTATGCCGTCAGCAGATCCCGTATGGCCGCCGAGTTCCTGGT
Organism: Xylariaceae sp. FL0255; assembly: GCA_022578795.1. Taxonomy (NCBI): domain Eukaryota; kingdom Fungi; phylum Ascomycota; class Sordariomycetes; order Xylariales; family Xylariaceae; species Xylariaceae sp. FL0255. The sequence goes on along the minus strand of MU388849.1, from coordinate 286,583 downwards.
CTATATCGGCGAATATTCTGTCGAGGCTGTCCTTGGTCGCGTGGCTCGTGCCCAGCGTCGACACAGGAGAATCAACTCTGAAGGGCAGAGACTGTGAAGAGGCCTGACGGTGCTGTATGGGTGGTCTCCGCCAGCCGTGTAAGCTGTCGGCGCCGGACCGTAGGTCGGGTCTCGTGAGGGTGATGCGCATGGTCATCTCGCGAGACAAGGCTGGTTCTAAGCCCTGGCCGTGTGAGAGCTTGGAGGGGACGGTGGCAATGTTGCCGGTGAGATGCAGTGGTTTGTTATTTAGAGTCTGCTGCGACTGACTCTCGAGGGTGTGTGGCGTCCTTGGAGATTCGGGGTCGGGCGTCGAGACTTCTCGACTGTAGACGGAGGATGCGTCGTCGATCAGAAACGTGGCCAAGCCAGGACTCGTGGGCGAGACCGGCGGCGCATCCTCATTCTGCGAGGGCCGGACTTCTGCGGCGAGGAAGCCGTACTCGAGAGCTTCGTCGAATTTCTGGGGCGAGGCCAGATAGGCGCGCAGCTTAGAGCGGGCGCTGGTGTCTTGGTAATGGACGGCGGCGGTATCCATGGAGATAGACGAGGCATGTGTGCTCTGTCTCGGGTGGATGAGCGAGAGAGCCCTCGACTTGCGGCGGACATGCAATGCATTCTCGACCGAGGGCCTCCGAGTCGACGAGACTGAAGGCCGACTCACCAAGGACGGGAGCTTGGTGGTAGGGAGGCGATGGCGGAAGAGCGAGGGCCGGCTGCTGCTGTCGGGGGATGGGGGGCGGCGGCACTCGTTCGGGCGGGCGGTGTAGTCGTGCAGTTGGAGGCGTAGATTGAGGTCTTCGTCGTGGTCATAACGCAGCCAGTCGAGGCCGTCGAGGAAAGAGTGGTCGCTTTCCATGTCCAGAAGAGAATCTGGTCGGGACCCAGCCTAGCTAGACGCCGCTCCCAAAGCACGACACGAGGACGACAGCATGTACGGCAAAGTGTTGGTGAGTTGAATGAAGGGATGGGTCAAAGCAGCCAGGCAAGACAAAAACAAAGAAGATGCGAATGAACAAAAAAAAAAGGGGGGGGGGCTCCTGTAATGAGACAATAATAAAAATAATATCATGAATGGTGTAGTTATTACAAATGAAGTTGTACTGGTATACACAATTTTGTAGAAGAGTACACTACTAGTGTCTATGGTGTGGATATGCTTCGTAGTCAAACCATTCTGGCGGTATACTGTGATATAATTAATGACGGGAATATAGGAGGAGGGCCGGGTAAGGGGAGGGGGGGTCACATGTATATATATATATATATATAATATACCTAGGTATATATAAATATTCCTATATATGTAGGTAGGATTCTACAGTGCCAACATATCAATCCAAACGTATAAGGATTCCCAATGGGTTATATGGGGAATGTTGTCAGTCATGCAAACCGTAGGCATGGGAGACGGAAAATGGGTTGATATGTAGTAGGTGAGCCATACATGTAGAAAATAATGCTGCTAGCTCTTGAAGTGTACATATGTGTAGGTGACACTTGGATAAAGCAGCGCGTATGGCGATAGAGCTCTGTCATTGGCTCCCCGCCCGTTGTGATAAAGCTGCAGCCACTTCGCCAGGGCCTGTCATTTCCCAATCGAGAGTTGCTGCCCCTTTTTCACATCCCCGCCGGCATCTGCCATGTGGACACCCCCCTGTTCAACCAAAGCTCCTATAGGCTATTCAAATAGCCCCACGTCTTTTTCTTTTCCTCACTCCGCATTCCATCTACGCCTACATACATACATGCATGTACATACCTACATCTATACATAATATATGTACTGAGTATGAAGTACCTAGGTTGATACGGCGCGGCTCATTTTATTCTATGCTTACCTATTCAGGGAATGGTTGCTGAATATGACCATTTATCGTTATATAAATCAAACGATATGTAATGAGTATAAGCGAGGTAGGCAGAAAATGTCATTATCCAAGAGCTATGTCCAACATTGCTACGCATCATCAGTCGAGCGGATCGAAATACTTATAAGTCTTGCCGTCCTTGCCCCAGCCCGTCACTGCAGGTGCTCGGAATGTCGAAACCCCCGACTCCCGGTCATACGATTCATGGCTGCACGCAAGTCGCTTACCGCCCCCGCCCGGGAGGTCTACCACGAAGTTGGGCACTGCTCATCAACATTGATTAGTACACATTTATCTGAACATGTTGGGTTCCCCCTACTGTAGAAACCCGCGATAGAACCGCGGAGCTGCGATTCCATGTCCAGAATCGTCTGGAGCCGTGTTCGAAGGTGCTCAACTTCTGGCACCATATCGCACTGGTACACGTAATACTGTCATTCACGCGTCAGCACCCACCGCTGCAGGGACCCCTGCCGAGTTGCCTCTTACTGGCTGGATTAACATCTGCGCGAGCTTCCGGATCAACGACGACATCGTTTCAGTGCTATCATTGACCCCTCGTAGCAACACGCTCTGGTTGCGTACCGTCACCCCGGCACGCGCCAGCTTTGAACAGGCCATGGTCGTCACCCACGATATCTCGTTGGGATGGTTGAAATGAGTGTGCAGTGCGCATTCTGCTCGGGAGAAAAGTCAGAGAATCAAGGTTGCAGCCACCTAGAGACGTAGTACACGTACGTTTGCCTGCCAACCTCGCCTTGTCCGATATGCGAATAAGTGCTCGTGTCCACCCGTCACTTTCGTCAATGAAGCGGCTCGGTGCCACTGCCAGCCCTTTAGAGGCGAGACGAAACCTCTCGATGTTTTTCATGCTAATGAGTCGATCCCCGATCCACTCCAGCACCTCCGGTGGCAGGTAGTACGCGTCGCCACCAGAGACCACGATATCTTTGAGGCCTTCCTGGCTAGCAATGTAGTCAAAAGCCCTCTTGAGCCGTGGCTTGGCCAGCTTGAATGATGCTTTCGTGACGAGATCTGTATTTGCTCCCACGCCATATGACCGCTGCAATCCATCTGATATCAATATTGGCCCAATGCATACTTATGGCTGCTGTTTTACTCACGGTGCAATAGGTGCAGTAGGTTGGGCACACCGAAACAGCTCCTATCTATTAGCCCGACCGCTATAGAGTTCTAGAAGGAGGGTTAGTCCTTACGCAAGAAAAGGGCCTTGTCTGGATATCGATGCACTACGCCGTCAACCGGTGAATCTGCCTGCTCATGTAGCGAGTCCAGTTTCTGTTCTGGGTGGTCATCTTTCCTTATCGTGGGTCACACGCATTATCAGTTTAAAGAAATGGGTTCTCCCGTCGGGAGGAGTCTTCAAGGCCTTGCTTACATGACCGACCGAAGAGGAACGAACTGCCGGAAAATAGGGTCGTTGGCCGGATCTGTCCAGTCGATTCTACTCATCACGTACGGCCTAATCTTTTCTGTGAGTCCTATGCCCAGAGACGGCTTGCATGCATATAACTCACATGAGGCGGATCGACATGGTGGATCGTCTGATGCCTCCAGCCACATCGGCTTCGAACTCCTCACGAGTTTGTACGCCTCCGATGCTTGCATGCTTTGGTAACTCCTTGGGCACGGCATTGTCAATGAACTCATACAGCTTCCGAGGCGTCTCAACCAAGTTCTAGGTATTGTATTCATCTTGTCAGCAAAGAGGGCTCGGGGACAGGGGGTGGGTGACTACCTTAGTATGCCACCTCCAAGACAGGAATTCGTCCCGAGAGACGTCACGATACGGCGTGGCTGAACGCCAGAACTCTGACTCTTGGATGTTCTGCTGCTGAGGGTCCTCGTGCGCGCTTGTTACAGGAGGCGTTGCAATCGTCTCTGCATGGCGCGCCGCGGCCGATGATCCGCTGCAGATACTCCGTATCTGGCTCCAACCACCATGAGCACTGCTGCAACGTACGAAATATCGGAGTGGCAAACGCAGAGCGTGGCCCGGGGAGAGAGGCATCGTCTATCGCAATGGTACAAGATCTGATTACTCAACAGTCAGCGAAGTGTCTACAACACTACAAGAGCCAGCTGGACGAAAGCTACCGTGTTCGTATGCTAGTGTGGAGAGAGCTGCTGTTCTCGGTCCTTGTGAATCATAAGCAATCATGGCCAGGGTTGGATCAAAAGTTGCCAAGTTGTCCCCTACCTGATATCGAGACAGTGGACTTTAGAAAGGGGTCTCAGTGCTGTAGAAAAGTCGAGAGCTCCCCATGGATGAATGGCCGTTGCCGTGGATAAACAATACTACTTGATGAACACAGAAAAGGCATGTGTCCTCTTTTATGAACCATAACAGGTAGTATTGTTGTGCCTGTGGCGCCTTGTTGGCTCTGAGATTTTCGGAGTAGGCATGGGCAGACTACCAGCTGACGAGGAACAAGTGGGCCATATAATGACGATATGCTAAGTTCTCCTAACTAGAACATCATCGTTCACCCCCTATGTTCTATGTCCTAAAGCTCTCCTTAAATTTCCACTTGCTGCGCCTGTTGGTCCGTCATGGGAATTGTTCACTGTTCACTATGGTGTCTGCTTGTCGTGGCCTACATGCTAAACAAATTGCGCCGACGCGGCCGGTTTTCACGGCCAGCTAGCCTCCATGAAGAATGAGTCGAATGGCTTGGAAATTGCGCGAGGGCGGACAGAAAGGATAGTGGTGTGGTTGACACTCTCTATCAAGGACCAGGGCTGAGTATGAAAGGATACGGCACAATGCTCGGGGGATAAGCACCCTCCCTGACGTCAATGAAAGCTAACTGCCTCAACAATGAACCGTTCGCCCGTCTACCACCACCCTCGCTTTTTAGCTCCTCTCACCTTTTTACTTTGTCTGAAGAACCACTGGTTTTCCTGGTGCCTGCTGGCCAGATTTCTGGAACCGAAGTAGCCAACGGGTGACGGTCCGGGACAGCACTCTCTCTGGACTCAGTCATTGCGTAGGGGGTGACATCTCTTGATGTGAGAAATGGCTCAGTGTCATGTTCTCATGGCTGGACAAGAGGACTTTTGCACAGCTAGCATGTAGATGAACAATGATACACATGTTCTGCTTGTGATCTGTTCATATCATCCCAGCCGTTAGCGTGTCCATCGGAAGGTGACAGGTTTCCTGATCTACCTATTACAAGCGTAGTTATTACCCTCTGATGGAGTTGTTGGTAGCACGAAATTCTATCGGACACCTAGAGAACGGAAAGTGAAATACAACCGAGGAATGGATGCCAATCTCGCTTTGCTGGACTGGCCGGCCGGTGAGTCTTTCTTTTCCAACGGGCTATAGAACCCACGAATGGCGATGCTGAGCGGCCTTGGACTCCAGATGAGAAGGACCAAGATAAGAGATCTGTTATTCCTGGCTTCGACAAACTGTCCAACAACACAGGCCAACAGCCGTCTGGAGCGCTTGTTGGTTTCTCGATCACCCGAGGCGGCATACAAATTGTGTAACTAGTGTCGGCACGGTGAGCAAACGGGAGGACACGCATATTTCATATCAAGGGGGTGAGCGAGGGCTTGGTTGCTTGCCGTCGAGGTCACCGTCGTTGGTCGCCTCTAGCATCGCGACACGCGAAACAGCCAATGATCGATTGCCGTGGTCAATCAAGATGGACCGGTATAGCTATTTGATGGCAGGAGAGAAAGAAGGCAGATGGCCTCTGGTATGGAACTAGGTAGGTAGTGCCGGTCTGTCGGGTCCAAATAAGGTGGCTTCGCCTCCCTAGTTGGGTGGCTTGCCATCGGTTGCCTCTATTGTGGCTTATCCCCTTTCATCATGACGGGAACTGCAGGTCAAATCTCACCATCTCAAGTCTCACCGGCTCAGATCCGCAGGTAAATTTGATTGATAGATTGACTGATAGATGGATTGATTCGTTTTATTGGCTATGACACATACATACCTCGTTACCATGAACGCCAGTTGGTGGTATCTTTACAAAACTCACCCTTTCTTTCCCTAATACCATTTGGTCGGCCCCTGTCGACCCCCACCGACACGTCAGTGGTGTATCTATTATGGAATGGAAGAAGGGTAGATGCGGAAATTTCGCTTCAAGGTCAAAACGCTCAGCCTATCGGCCGTCTAGCCGCCGAGGAGAGGCAACCGCGTCAAATTAGGCAAGAGTGGGAGGCACCGGCCTTATTTGGAGACTGGCATCCATAAGTACCCCGTAGTCAGACTTTCCATTGCAAAGACTGCTTGAACTGAAGTGTAAGGGAGAGCGTATGTGCACATCTCCCCTCTCCACTTCGATTTGGCATGCCTGCGAGCCAAACGGGCCAAGCCCGCCTCGCAAGCAGAATAAGAGTTTGTAATGGGTTCAAACCTGGAGCGTTCTGCAGTACTGTAGTCAGTAGGTGGGATTTTGGAGGGTGAAATTCATAAGGATCGTACCCAAGGTAGTCCTCCTTGATGCTGCCGATGGCCCAGAGCTCGCCGACTTCGGCGCGGGTGCCGATGATCTTGACACGAACATGTGTCCCGACCTCAATAGTGGTGTCTTCGTTGTTGGTGAATTGGGGTGGTGTGGCGTTGGGATCCCACTTGATGTCTTGGGGGATCAACTTGGACAGGTCAGTGGCTCTCTTTTCTTGTGACGGACAGGGATAGATACGTACGTGGGTGGAAACAAAGATGCGCAGAGGGCCGGCTTCAGCGAAGAAGCCGTGTAGATTGACAGAGGCTACGACGGCATCGACCTGGGGCGCGTCAGATGGACTTTTTTAGGTCAGCAGAGACAAGCTTGAGGTTGCTCACGGTTTCGCCCTTGAAAGGTCGCCAGACGACAGCACGATAGCCAACGGTGAACTCAGCCAAGCCGCTGCCGGGGAGGATGCGGCCTTCGGAGATATCGAAGGTGTCCATAATGGAGATGATGTAGTAGCTGCCGGTGCAGGTGCCCTCGACATCCTTCAGCAGCTTCCCCGTGACCAGCTCATGCATGTTCTTGCCAAAGTAGGAGGGATGTAGGGTGACCCTGCGCTCGAGATTGTAGAGGAAAAACATATCGTCAATCCCCGAAGAAGAGGGCGAGGCGAGGTGATGAGGCGAGAGAGACGGCGGGTTTTCGGTAGAGGGCAAGGCGGCTCAGGCCAAGGCGCGCGCAATGCGCCTGGGTGGTGAGAGGGGAGTGGCCGCTCTAGTCTGCTGTCAGGAATTCATGCCAGGGGATTGTGTGGTCGATACAGGCAATCAGGAACTTGCAGCGCTGAGTGCTAAGCAAGTCAAGGAGAATGCGCGGATGGGAGAGTTGCCAGAGAGGGAGGTGTCGGATGGAGGAAGGAATTAAGTGGGAAGCGTGTGTTGAAACTTGAAAGCTTCCATGAACGGCTATGTATGTACCTAACGTAGGTGCCGCGCCGGGATGAATGAAGTGGGTCCCGTATTCTTCTGGATTGTCAGCCTCGTCCCAGCTCGGTTCCTACCTAGGTACATACATGTACAAGAGAGTTACCTCTTGTATCGATTGTGAATGTTAACAGACGGGACCGGTCCAGTTTGCCTTTGTGCATCATATTTCGCCTTTCTCTCTGAAAAGCATTGATATTGCCTTTTCCCTGTTCCGGAATAGACATGAGTTCTATTTAGCCATTGATGGGCATTTGCGACTGTAGTACAATTGTTTCATGCGCTGAGTACCTACTTAAAATGTACATATATAACTTCTTCTAGGCTGCAGTTAGGCTTCTGCATTTCTCCTCTCTGCACTCATCTATTCACCTAGATATGGTACATACAAGTGTCTATACACATGAACCTACCTTGTCTCTCTTTCTAACGAGTCTCCCTCTCATCCAGTGTCCCAACATCGCCCTTGACCTCAAGAAACAACCGAACGCCTTGTCCTAATGTACCGTCATTGCCCATGTTTATTATTCAAAGAGGAGATGGACTTTGCCACTTACCTGAATGCCTGTTACGGCTGAAAACATGTTCTGAGAGATTATCTTTAGATTACCTACGAGGACGACGTGTTGATTTTGTTGCAGCACCTTGTTCGCTGATTTGTCGAGATGAGTGACAAACAAATGACACATCCGAATCGTTATCGAAAAACGGACCTTTGGGTATATCCTTTGTCATGGACACAAACCTCGAAAGAGCCGATGTGGGAACTTGGCTTTGCCCATGCATTACTGGCCGTGGTGCTGGTCTGGCTGGAGGAACCCTGCTCTGTTTCAGTTCCTGGAGTCTTGCGAATGCGATTGCATCAAGCCCGTGCTGGTACGCCGGGACAGATTGTGGATTACGGCTCTTCGAAGAGTTGTACACTTGGCCCTTGACACGCCTGAGTTGGGGGTGGCTATTCGATCGGTGAAATGCCGGCAAGTCGTCGGACGGCGGGTCGTTTCGGGCGGTTACCTTGGACCGTCCCGTGGTATGGTATGCTGGTTGAGGTGGTGCTCGGGGCTTGGCGAGAGTCTGCGGTGCTCGCTCCAATCTCGATCGACTGGGTTTCCGGTCCGCGCCTACAGTCCTCTCCGTAGGTTGTATCCTGTTCTGTGAGTTCAATCCTGGACGAGACGACACCGGAGGTGCTGGCGCCGCCGGACGGTAATAAGCGTCCCGACCGGCCATCTTGTCTGGGTTACGATATAGATCGCAGAGCCAGACGCTTCCTTGTCGTGAGTCTAAATCTTGGTGTTGAACCCGCATGGCCCCTTTGCCTAGAACCTCTACCTTCAGCTGTTCACGCTTGACACTGCACTTTTGGCAGTAGTCTAGTTGCACATGGGTTGGGAACACCCGGCCGCAATCCTTCTGGTTAGCGTACTTGCGGAAAAAGATACTGCCGAAGAAGCCCTTTGCTAAGCTCTTGTTGTGGTAATAAGTTGGGCAACGATCTACTTTAGAAGAAAAGTGTCCACATTGCTGGAATGTCTTGCAAATTCGAATACACATTGAGTTGTAGTGAGGCTGCTCGGCAGCCTTCTGCAAAAAGATAACGTTACGCCGATAACTATGAGATATACCAAATGATAACAACTAAATTATCGTTTCCACAACAGGAACCCTGTCTCTGTTATATGGGAATCTGGACATGAAAGAGCTTACAATAGAGCCATTATTCGGGCATGAGTTGCTCTAGACTGGCTGCGCCTTCTTCTGTTTTGGCTAACATAAAGAAAAGAACGGTCGTCTTGTGTACACGCAACAACGGAACCCGACAAAGCAAAGACTCACCTTTTCGAGACACGGCCAGGTCAGCCACCAGGGATTTTTCTAGCTCAGGGCTTTTGATTCCATTTCCAAACGAGATAGCCCTTGCCTGCTATTATACCTGGTGGTTTATAGCCCTGTGACCAAGTACCCAGGAGGAGCTCTATGTTGAAATGACCAGCTATGGTTCGGCTATACTTGCGGATCTTCATCTAAATGCCTGCCGTGAGCACCAGCCCGGACTAGCCTGTCATGGCCATCCAAAAAAAAACCCCTTATACCCAGGAAAGCGGCCAAAAACCCGTACTCAAATAGTTGATCATGAAGCATCCCGGAGTCTGAATGGTAATAAGAAAGAATAAGAACAGACAGCGGGGCGGCTTCCGAAGTTTTTCCTTCTCCTGGGCCATATTGATTGTTCCAGGAGCTGACTGAAACTCGAGATCGACAGCAGCTAGGGTGTTCGAGACAAGATTCCTTGCGCTCAGCATCACTCGCTTCACTGCATCACGGTCCGTATTACATGCACAGATTGTCACGGGGCAATGCTTAAATCACGCAGAAACCAACTCAATGTCCTCACTTATTGGTACGCGATCATGGATCGGAATAACCTTGCCCCTCGCAATAGGAACGCCCACTTCGTGTCGTCATCTATTTGCAGCCACCGACGAGCCTACCGGCCCGAACTGCGAATGTGATGGACGATATACAGCGGGTGCGGGGAAGGGGAGCGCGTTAGGCGAGCAGTCTGGTCACTTCCGGACGTACACCTCTTGCTTCCGCACCGTACGATAAGACTACGGTAGTATTGCAGATGAGCCGCCAGGGAAATCCGAAAGTCAGTGGCAAGAAGAAAACAGCCCAAAATGACGCCATCGTTGTCATGTTTGATCTATCAACTCCTGTTTCGTTCTCAGTCCTCCTACCAGCGCATTGTGGTAACCAACACTGGTTTGATTTGTGTCATCTTGCAAGCCTTGGCAAACCGATCGGATAGGGGACCTTCACACGGGCGAGATCTGTGTAGTATCAATGTTCGACATCTTGGTTCGCTTGCTAAATAAAGCCTGCACGGTTATTATGACTTCGCAGCGGCAACAACCAAGACATGTAACACAGAAAACTCTAAATTCCTGGGAGAGGAGCAATTGCAGGGCCTGTGGACTTCGCTTGTGAAATCCCGGAAGGATAGTGAATTCCCGTTGGTTCCCCTCACCGACTTCATGCTCTCTTCGTCTTTTATGCTTATCTCTTGGGCTGGTCTCTATATGCGGCTTCAACAACGCAGGCCATGGGAGAGGGGAAACTCACAAGGGCATTCTTTCCGATCAGGTGGAATCTGGACCAAATGCAGCGGGCATTGGTAGACTATATGTGAACATGTAATATAGCCAGAACGAAAACCAAGGCTCGCTGGATTCCCGGCGCCGCTCGACGCAGCTTTCGTGGGGGTACCTGGGCCAGCTCAGCGCCTATACTATAGCGCTGGCTTATTATATAGCACTGGGAGCAGACAATGCTTTGGAGGCTAAGCTAGTAGCATGATCAGCACCCCATCCGTGGATCCATAACTCTCGATATTATATCTTGCTCGAATGGGAACAGGTCGCAGTCAGATGACCGACATATCTACGTGTCCGATTCGCAATAGAAATAGGCAAAAGACGAAGGAGATGCTTGCTGACACCCTTTCCAAATATCACGTAGCCGTGGCTCGATCATAGTGCGTGGGGCGTCTATGGCTAGACTAGCAAGACCAAGCACGCTGGAGTTTAGAGGGACGATCTGGATCCCGTCATAGCATCGAAACCCTGTCATAAGGTAAAAATCAGGCAGAGACAACGGGATCTTTGCTTTGCTCTCGACGAGCCTAGTTCCGGGATAGATACTCGACCATTACTATCATCCCACACCCATGCTCATCCTGTCCGTGCCTAGTCCGTGACATTCATAGTGAAGCGGGAATATTGGGCGTGGGGAAACCCGTTTCTGATCCGCACATCGATTAGATGCTTCCTAGCGAGATAATGCTCACCCCATCGGGTCATCGCCCTAGACAGGCCCACTTGCTCTGCTGGAGCCTTTGCCCTTGTAATACGGACCGTACTCAATTGCCCTCAGCCTTGCCTAGCCGTATGCTATTGTCCCGTAGGCAAGTGGAATATTCGGCGGAGAGGCCGCAAATGGCGGCTCGATGCGAGAATATCAGCCAAACCCACTCCATGACTCCTACGAACGCCGAACCCAGTATATGAAGTAGACCCAAAAGGAAGTACGGTATGCGGCGCATTGTGAGGGATACAGGACCTGTCGCTGCCGTCGGCAAAACAAGAAGCTCCAACTCGCTATATCAGGGGTAGGCTGGAGCAGCGGGAGCGGTGCATGAGGATGGAAGTTGAAAGCTTGTTGGGGGCTACATCATCAGGTTCAACCGCAAAGCGGGCATTGGCCTGGATAAACAATGTAGCGCTCATGGGGACCTCTTGAACAAGAGGCTTTACGACTCCCGTCGGTCGAGGTGCGGAAGAAATGAGCGCCCGGGTCCTGGCAAGACGTGTATATGTAGTAGTTCTTGGTGAAGTTGCACATGGCGACTGATGGCTTCAAGCGTGAGCAGCTAGCATAAGACTTGAATGGGGATGGTCCATACCTGGGGCCGTGAGGCACGGCTTGTCTTTCGGAAGGCGCTATTATGAAAAGAGAGCAGCGGGACGAAGCAACAGAATGGAGCAGGAAACGACGGCGATGCGGAGTACGGTTGTAGTTTTATACTTGGAAGTTGAGAGCTACCAGATGACAGGATGATGGGTCCTTGGTTCGCAGGGTTTCCCTGCCTAGCTCGAAGACCCTACAGCTTATACATATAACCGTTTACGGCGGGTCATTAACAAGTGATGAACGGGAGTTGACGAGACCGCTGTCGGACTTGATGTCCCTGCAGCTGGAGACTGGTACATAATTACACGTGTAAAAATGACTACGGGGACGGGACGGATTTGATCGATCTCGACTAGTAGATACTTAACAGCGACAACGATTCGGAACTTTGGCCAGACTGGGTTAAAGACATGACCTATAGCAGCCAGGGGATCTTCTTAGCACCGTTCCACTGGTCCAGGACCTCGAAGATGATGGGGAGAGGGAATAAGAAAAAGAATCGAAAGGCTTAGGTACTGAAGAAAGGGGTTCGAAACGCACAGGCTTCCGACACATGTCCCGTCGTATCCACCCACCAACCTGTCTATGTATGTACTATAATACCTACTACCCACTTTGGTCGTCCGGCCCATCAGGGTGGTGCAGAGCATTGATACTTTGATTACATGCGCACTGTCGCAACTGTCCGCAAGCTCGGCGGAGACAATGTGTGACCGGCCAGATATGTCCAGGCAATACATGTAATGTAATCATCAGTTGCGCAGTGCATACTACCTAGGTAGGTAGTGCTGGAAAGGGAAGTCTGTCACGCGTTGATTGGTTGCTGCAAAGAACGTTACAACGGTTATTTTCGCCGCGTGCTCCCGTCTTCAGCCCATCCCTCAATTAGGTAATCATTTGCGAGTACCTCCAGTTGGATTCAGTACCTCATCAGTCCTCTACTAATAATCCCTACCTGCACCATCTGCGATAACAACTTGATCAAGAGATATCATGCCGGGTTCGAATGAAAAGCGCAGCAAACACGCATATCGAGCATCTGCATGGCTGCACCCGCATTCGATATGAGTCCTTTTTCCTTTCCCTCCCAACATCCTGTCAGGCGTTCCAGTGGCGAGGCAAGCAGCCAGTGGGAATTCCACATGGCCTGATTTATCACCTATTACGGATCCGTAGTTCCACAAGCAGGACCTGCGCGCTAACTCTATCTGGCAAGGGAGCGCCGTTTTACTGGAAACCAGCCGCAAAACATGCCTATACAGCCAATCACAGAATGATTCCACTCAGCATTTGCTTTTCTCTAGGGCTTATCTCGGTAGAGCTCATCAAGGTGGTTCTCAGTAGTGTAGGAATTGGTGTATAATGACGGCCGAGGGACTTTGCCATTAGCCCTGGTCCTAGTTTGCGAGGAAAAGTAGCTTATTCTTGCCCTACCCAGAAACATTCCAGGATCAGGTATTGTCGATTGGGACGCAAGGGAGTGCCGGAGTGAGCTGTCAAGGGTTTTCCCGAAGCCTCGATGCAATCAATCAACCTGTCAGACCATCTTCGGTCACATTTCCGTATTACCACTCTTGCAGGTGGTAGAGAGATGGCCTTGTTGCAGTGATGGCGTTTCCGCTTTGACCTTTTAGCATTGGTACTGGAACTGGCCCCACTCCCTTGCTCATTCGATACACACAGACATTTCCGGTCGAGCTACGGATCCGTAGACTACTCCGTAATTACTACCAATCCTTGTTCTTAGTGGGTGAAACGTACTAGGTTGCAGATCAAGTTAATTGGTCTACGTACACAGAGCTTGCCTCTTGAACCAGCTCAATTCAGACATCGGCATCTGACTAATCACAATAGCAGTTTTCTGCTTGTACTCCGTGATGCCTTGAATGTAACAGTTATGATCTCGCCACAGTAATTGATTCTCCCTTCCCCTTAACGAGCCTCCAGACTTTTGAACACAATGTGGTGCTGCCAAAGGCCATAGCCAATAGGAGGCGTACCACCACAAGTACACAGATTTAGGGTCTCTCAGATTAGAGCCAGGACAGCAAGAAGGCCGCCGAGCTTCGCACTTGTGCTCCGGCGAGAGGGTACCCCGGTATTGGGCGTGGTCGTAGCCGTGGCTGAGGCAGCGGCTGTGATTGTTGTTGTTGAGGTTTCCGCGGGTAAGCCTGTAGCCGATTTTGCGACAGAAGTAGACATGCTCGTCTGGGAGGCCGTTGCGCAGGAGACAGCGGAGGGGACTGTCACGCCTTGAGTCTTGCAGAAAGTGACGGCAAAGTTGACGGCAGCCTGTTGGTCGGCGGCATCGCAGACGCTGGACAAGCAGCAGGCAATACTGCTGATGAACGAGTTGTTGGAACAAATGCACTTTGCATCCAGGCGAGGACAATTGCCGACTTACGGTCTCCTGTCAGTCTATGTGCGGAAAGTGAAGGGGCTGCGGTGAGCTGGGATTGCAGGTTACTCACTTGAATTGCCTGTGGTAAACTCTGCAAGGCAATTTTGCTGCGTGCAAAGGGTCAGTTGTACAGCCATCCGTCATGGCGTTTCAAGGCTCACAGCGCAAGGAGGGAGACCGTTCTGTGCGACAGCAGCGCCAGCAAGGGCGAGGGCGAGGGTGATAGAAATGAGCTTCATGTTCTGCCGTTCTTCTGATCTTTGCGTCTCCCCGATCAAAGCAGTAAGATGGCAAAACAGCAATAAGTAGTGAATACCTGTAGGTAGGCGGTGTTCTTATTCAAGAGCGCTGTTTGGGAGCAACCTTGATGGGACATTATAACATTCAACTTTGTGCATCTCACCAGGCGTGCTTGCTCAAGGTGACACCTGGATGGTGAGTCACTTTCTGATGCCGTCATGGGGTTTCCTTTGTGTAGTACCTTCCTCAGTAAGGTCCATTTTGAGTCTGATAATTCCTACCTCGGATACTGGCAACACCTAGCTACTTACCTAGGTAGTACCTATCGTTCTATGTACCTACAGGGTCAAAAGGCAATTACATGAGAACACTCCGGAAACGAGTATAAACCAGCTCCTATATCTAGAGGTAAATCATTACATGTACTCGGTGCCGCTAAATATTAATTTGTAGATTTCGATAATGACCGATCTCTAGCAATGCATATTAGCAAGGAAGCTCTAATTACCAGGTATTTACTGAGTGCCATAGATATAAGGAAGTTTCCAAGTCGTAGGTGAGATAAATGCATGGTACTATTCCTAAGAACATACGGCATGTAAGCCCCTTCCTCCCATTTTGTCCCCACCTTATCGGCAGCAAGTGTACCAGGTAGGCTATCTAGGGTAAGCAGAGTCCCTATTTGCGCCTTGCAAAGCGGACCATGCCCGCTAAGACCTCGCACCGGAAGCACTACCGGCAGTACTGGTCAGCTGCAGGCGCTTTGGACGCAGCTCCGACATGCTGAGAGTGTGACCATGTCTAATATCTGCTACAATGCAAATACTTTTGTCTCCCTGCTCTTGGCATTCAAAGTCAGGTTTCCTCCAAGCCGCGGACGCTCCTCTGAGTTGGGGCTTCGGCCGGAAACTCTCGGTGGAGTAAGATGGCTCCTTCAGGTGCATTCATCACAACTGCGCTTCTCTCGCTTGGTCATGCGGAATGACTTGGACTGTCAGATCTACCGCTATTGTACTCTTGGCAGTCTTCTGATAGTCGGTCGCAAGGCGTGCATCACCTGAGCTACGCTCGCCGTTCATGGCACCGATGTGACTATTAAAAGCTTCTTGTCATAGTAGGCGGCCATTTAGTTCTTAACTGCCCAGCTCCGAGACAGTCGACGCTCTTCTCCTTCTCATACAGCTCACTTTTCGTATCGGCTTGTGTGTCATGGCAACGCTTATAAATTATCTCATCTTTGTGCGCTGGGACCTCTCCTGACTTAGTCAACCTCTTAGACCTAGGGTAGGACGGTATATATCGACTGAGTCTTGTGTTTCAACATGGCTGGCTTGTTCACTGTATCTATTTCAGCTCGGTCCAACAGCCTTTTTTTCTGCTTTCTCTCAACCTTAAAGTCATCTCGTAGTAATTATGAGGGAGTAGCGCCGATGTAGGAAGTGTTTTCGGATATTTCGGACACATCGCGTACGGCTGTGTGAATTGATAGGAGGTTACACGAACTCACTTCTTGCATTCCGTAAACACACTGGCCGGGGACTGTTGTTGTTTTCTATCCCTAGGTACTTGTAGCCGGGATGGGGAGGATTACCCCCAAGCCACTTCACAAACACAGTAACATGTACCTGACAGCGGTTACTAGAGTATACAGGTGTAGAAGGAGTGTCTCAACAAACTAGGAGACTGGTATATACTCAGTAGGTTATGCTCGGCCCTGATGCGGACGTTGCTGCACATGCCGGTTCAGCACTTGAAGTGAAAGTATGCCCTGACAGCCTTTGGGCGAATATTTTTTAGAGGGTAGTAGCTCAAACCGCAAAACCGAATCCAAACCTGCAAAGGAAGAACTCTTGGCACGAATAGCAGAATAGCACGGCAAGTCGACGGAATAGTCAGAAAGACTGCATACATATACTGAGATAATGGAGTGCGAGCTCTTTACCGGCACAGGCGGAGTCCGAGACAGAACTCGGCCGCGAAGAATCGGTGGCTACCCGGCATGAAGCCGGAAAGTTGTGGATTGCAGATAGACAAGGATGATCTGGAGCAGAATGCACGGTTGTTGGCAAGAGCCGGTGAGAGGCCAAAGGCTATAACGCGCAGTTATGGCTAAAATTTTTAGAGGTGCATCGACAATAGTTTTCGAGTTGTCCTCTAGCAAATCATCTGCTCGGACCTCGCACATACGGATGACAGCAGCAACTAGCAAGGGAATGCCTGACTGCCGACATGGCGGACTATAAAGTCGTGCAGATCCAACTCCTCACTCATGCTAAGGTTACCAGGTACCTACTAACCCAGTCCATATCGTTCAGTTCAGACAGCATGTCCAGTAGGCAGCAGAAAGAATCAAAAGAATCAAAAGAATTAAAGCTAGAAAAAAGGACTAGTTAATCAAAAATGAATGTGTACATATATCGGTATGACAGCTGGAAGGAGGCTGTGATACGGCGACCGTCTGATTAAGGCACTTGCATTGCAATAACTTGTACCCAAGCCCCCACCGTGTTGCGAAGAGTAGCCCATTGTTACTCCGTCGTACTTACCAGGCCTTTACATACATCCTACCTACATACCTCATCATGCTATGTTACCTAGGTAGACAGGCATAACATAACATATTTCTTACTTACATACACCTACATACTTACATACATACGTACAAACATACCAGCTACCACCTCACGCACTTAGCTCAGTGCTTGATTGCAACCGGCCCCTCCTTCGCCGTCTCCTCGCCCAACCCCCCTCTCCTACACAACGGCCCAGGGATAAACAAAAGAACTGTGGCCCGCATCAGCCCGCAGCCCGCACTGCGCGGCGACGACACACATCCTCTCGGTCGCCAGCGATGAACCCGCAGCCGAGCCAGTTCGGGAACGCCCCGCGACGGCCCAACACCAACACCAACGCCGCCTACCAACAGCAGCATGACGAGCTCCATATCCCCCAAACCTCCATGACGAGTCAGATGTCGCCGCGCGACTTCACCAGTGCCCCCGGCCCTCAGATCAAGCTCGACTCTACTGCCGTGCCCAACGTCCTGCAGCCAGGTCGCCCCGCAGCCCTGAGTGCTAACACCGCTCCCCAGCTGCCCACCATGTCCGGCGCCATCCAGCACTCGCCCAACGAGTATGCTTCGCCCTCCAAGCCGCCCTCCCTCAGCATGTCCCATACCTACTCCCGCTCCAGCCCCGCCGCCCCCTACGACGCCTCCGCCAACGCCTACACTCCCTACACCCCGACCACCCCGGGCGGCTCGGCATCGCAGTACATGTCGCCGCAGGACCAGAAGTACTCGGCCCCCGGGTCGCAGAGGAACATCTCTAACACCCCGCTTGGCCTGGCCGACATCCGCCCGCGCGCCGACTCGAGCCTGTCTGACTCCCACCCGGGTACCATGGGCTACGAGCTGGCCAACTCCCAGCCTTCGACCAGCAACTACCTCGCCCCTTGGGCTCTCTATGCCTTCGACTGGTGCAAATGGCCCCCCCAGGCCAAAGGCGCCGGCAAGGTCGCCATTGGCAGCTACCTAGAGGACGGGCATAATTTTGTGCGTTTGCGAGCCCGTCCGCCCCCACCAGTACCGTCACTGACCTCTCCACTCTCCTAGATACAAATCCTTGATACCCAGATCGTTAACACTCCTTCCGACATATATACCCCTGGCTCCTCCAAGCACAGTCTCGAGTTCACAAAGATTGCCGAGGCCACACATTCATACCCCGTCACACGCCTGCTCTGGGAGCCTCCGTCGTCGCAAAAACAAAGTACCGATTTGTTGGCTACCTCGGGCGATCACTTGAGGCTCTGGTCCCTTCCTGCCGACGCACCCACTGCACATTCCAACTCGATAACCAAGTCTGCGCTTGGCACTCCTATAACTAAACTGACTCCTCTAGCATTGCTGTCCAACTCCAAAACCCCAGACCACACAGCGCCCCTAACATCGCTTGATTGGAATACCGTATCACCCAGTCTCATTATCACTTCCAGTATAGATACAACCTGCACCATCTGGGATATCCCATCCCTGACTGCCAAGACGCAGTTGATCGCGCACGACAAAGAGGTTTACGATGTTCGTTTCTGCGCCAATAGTGTCGATGTCTTCGTGAGCTGTGGTCAAGATGGCAGCGTGCGCATGTTCGATCTTCGGAGTTTAGAGCATAGCACCATTATATATGAGCCAACAGCCAAGGATGACAGAGGTTGGTCTTTCTCTCCCAATTTCTGACCCCCTCGAAAAAAAAAACTGACAACCATCTTCCCAGACGCCAATGGTGGCAGAATCAGCCCAACCCTAGCTCAGCAGACCATGTCGAATGCTCCTCCTCTTCTGAGGCTTGCCACGTCGCCTCATGACCAGCATCTGTTAGCTACATTTGCGCAAGACTCTAACATCATCCGAATTCTCGATGTGAGGCAACCTGGGCAGGCCCTGCTTGAATTGCGTGGTCACGGGGGCGCCCTAAATTCAGTTGAATGGTCCCCTGGAAGGAGAGGATTGTTAGCATCAGGTGGTGATGATTGTCAGGTATTACTATGGGACTTGATGAACAGCTCGCCATCCACCGACCCTTCACCAAACGGCAGCGGTGGAACTGACAAGCACCTCACTCCCGTGGCGAACTGGCATTGTGATTATGAAGTTGGTAACTTGGGATGGGCACCCTCACTACCCAACAGTGATGGAAGTGGCGATTGGCTTGGAGTCAGCGGTGGGCGAGGAGTTTGGGGAGTAAAAGTGTAACGGCCGGCAGCTCCAACACAGGACCTAAATAAAAAAAATGGCCTTTTTATGAATGCTCCACCGTGGAGATTTCTTGGATCAATGTGGCAATGATACATGCTCTGGATTATTCATGATTTTCCAAATTCACAGGAGTCTACAACGAGAGTCGACATAGAGCAGGCAGGTCGGAAACATTGCCCAGCTGTGACGGCGAACCAACTATGAGGAGGGAGGCCCTAAGGGCGGTAGATGCCCGAGTTGAGCTCGAACTGGCATCAGTCTTGACATCGATAGGTATGGAGGCTTGGCCACCAGCCCTTTTTATTGCAGGAACACGCCAGAGCACCACCATGACAGGCTTCCCACTTATCAGACGACAGAGAAAGGACAACGATCATTTAATTCTTCTTCTGCATACTTCACATTCGAAATGTCATGTTCTACACGTTCAAAACTGTCTTTGAAAGTACAGTAGAGCCCTCTTGGCCCTGTTGTTCAGTCTGCTGGTGGGCATCTGAAATGATGTCGACAACACCGCTTCAAAAACCTATAGTCAGGTAGGCAATGAGAAATGGGGCACTTCCACTCCTCTACACTTTGTAGCCATATAGAGGAAACTCGGCATCATATTCTTGCAGCTACAATTTGCCCGTCATTAAAACTCTTCTTGACTTGAATGATTGCCTTGCCCCAGACTTTGCGGGAAGCGATATCTGCCAATGCCTCAGGAATGGCCTGAAGGCCCTTGTACTCTTTCTCATAGATCGTAGGTTTAATCTTCCCCTGGTCAATCATCTCAAATACTTGACTCCATATCTGGTCTTTCTCTTCCGGGTATCGCCTGTAACTTTCTCCGAATCGCTGCAAACATCCTTGGTTAGTAGGATGATTTTATGAAAAGGTATGAGTAATGCTCACATAGCCAATGATCTGGGCTTGCTTTAGCAAGACTCTGTTCATCCTAATGCTCTCCATGTTTCCTTCGCGACCAGCAAAGCCTACGACCAAAATGCGGCCTCGATGAGCCAGGCATTTGAAGCTGCGTTCAACGAGCCCGACGCTGTCAAATACCACGTCGACTCCATTACCTCCTGTCAGATTCATAATCTTACTCCACCACTGTGTGTCAGATTCGTAGTTAATGCTGCAGTCGGCACCGTATTGTTTGGCGACGTGGCATTTGTGTTCTGAGCCTGCAGTCGCTATGACTGTGCACCCAAGGGCCTTTGCGATTTGCACGGCTGCCAACCCAAGACCGCCAGCCGCTGCATGGACCAGGACAGACTCTCCCTTGCTTAGTTTACCACAAGGCACCAAGGCACCATATGAGACAGGCACGGTGGCAGCCAGGCCGGCGGCATGGGTAAAATCCCAACCAGCAGGAATCCTATGAAGGGAGGAGCTTGCGGGAATGGATATGTACTCTGCATAGGAACCACTCCAGTCACCGAACACACGATCACCTGGGACAAACTGACTGGATGGGGGTGCAGAAGCAACAATGCCGGCAAACTCAAGGCCAAGTACAAAAGGAGGTTTGACATGCCGTTGGTTGTTCTGGTGCTTACCACGGGCCTGGGATAGTGATCAGCACTGTGCAGCCAGTCTTGCCTTTTTTCCCGAGAGCAAAACGAGAGTAATGAGGAGTAGCGGATAGAAATACTGAGCAAACATACGTAGAGGGTATCTACGAAATTGACGCCTGCGGCCCTGACCTGGATGAGGATCTCATTGTCTTTCCTCGCGGGACGAGGAATGTCTGTTACACGGACTTCATCATATTGCTGTAGGAAAGTCGGTGAGCCGGAAGCTATGCAAAGTGGCGAGAGTAGAAGTGCTTACATGGACAAAATGATCAATGACAACAGCCTTCATGTTTACTTGGATTGGTTGTGAGGTGCAGGTGGTGCGGTCTTCATGTCAGTAAGTACCTACAGAAACGGCTTCCTCTATCGAGGCCCACGTCGGTCCGGGATGAGGTGGGAGCTGGGGAGCACCGGGATGGAAAGGCGGGACGGGCGGAGGTAGATCTGCCATTCATCCGTAGCACCTACCTACCTACCTGGTAGCTACTACCTGCCTACTTGTAGGTAAAAACCTCTCAGGTCACTCTGGTTACAACAGCACTTGCGAAAGACAGGTACCGAGAGAGCACAAAATGACGGTCTGTGCTCTAGTACCTGGAAAGACTAGTGCAAGCTTCAAAGCCATTCCTGGAATGTACATGTAGTGACTGAGAAGTACCTATGTACATACAGCGTGGTACTGCCATCTACCTACTATCAAGGTACATGTATCTATCATCACAATTTTAGGTGCCTACTGCCATCTCATTCATTCATCTGCCACGCGCGTGTTCAAAGGCTCCCACCTCCTCATCCCTTTGCACTTGCCCTCACTTCACTGAGTCTTTGTACCAACCATCACCAACTAACTGCCTTCTGCATTCTACTCTTTACCACTTACCACTACATTGAACCCACACTCATCCAGCGCCGCAGTAGTCGGCCCTGCGCTCCGCCATCATGAGCGACCCGCGCGATCACCGCCACCCCGACGAGTCCGAGGACGAAGATGACTTCAACCCAGTTCCCGCCGACTTGAGCGACGACGACATCAAGCACGATAATGTTGATGACGATGAAGATGTTCCCAAGCGAGAGCCCAGAAACTCATCCCCTCCTCCCAACAATGACGTCGATGACGACGACCAAGATGACAATCCTCCAAATGCCATTGCCAACGACGACGAGGGCGATGATGATGATGATGATGACGACGACGAAGAGGACGACGAAGAAGATGAAGATGATGAAATCCAGGTAAGTTCAAGTCGCCCGTTGACACCAACATGCCCAAATCTGACCCGCCTGTAACTAGGGGCATCGTCGAAAGCGCCACCGCGATAGGCGAAATGCCTTCCTCGATATCGAGGCCGAAGTAGACGACGAGGACGAGCCCGAGGATGACGAAGATGCCGAGGCTGAGAACGAGGGCTTCATCGAGCAAGAGGAGCCTGGTGACTTCAATGAGGCAAGCCGCTTGGATTCCGATCGGAGACATCGCGAGCTTGACCTGGCGCGCGAGCGCAACGACCACGAATATCTCCAGCAAGAAGCAGAGCGTCTTCGTGAGCGCTATGGCAACAGACGCGCCGCTAAGGGTATGGGCGATGCCAGCGCTGCCCCGCAGAGGTACCTGCTTCCCGGCGTCGACGACCCCAGTATCTGGTGTGTACGATGCAAGGAGGGTAAAGAGCGCGAGGTCGTCTACTCTATCACAAAGCGTATCGGTGAGAAACTCGGCACCAAAGACCAGCTCAAGATCACCGCTGCCTTCGAGCGCGGCGGCCCAAACTCCATCATGAAGGGACTGATCTATGTCGAGGCTTATCGCGAGACCGACATTCTCCAAGCCCTCGATGGAATGCTCAATGTATACCCTCGCACCAAGCTTCATCTCGTTGATATCAAGGAGATGCCCGATCTCCTCCGAGTCCAGAAGACACCCACCCTCGAGCCCGGCGCATGGGTACGCTTAAAGCGACCCCTGAAATACAGTGGTGATTTGGCACAAGTCATCGACCTAACAGAGAATGGGCTCGACGTACGGGTGCGGTTCATCCCTCGACTAGACTATGGCATACGGGACGACGCTCTTTCTGGAACTGCTCTCGATGGTAAGCGGAAACGACCAGTCGTGGGTCCACGCCCCCCGCAGAAGCTCTTCAGTGAAGTCGAAGCTCGAAAGAGAAATCCTCGCGGTCTTACCGGCAATCCCCAAAGCAAATCATGGACCTTCAATGGTGACCAGTTTGAAAGCGGATTCCTTGTCAAGGACATCAAGATCCAGAATTTGACGGTCAAGGATGTAAACCCAACTCTGGAGGAAGTCACTCGGTTCACATCTGGTGGCGAAGACGGCGTTGAGAATATCGATCTCAAGTCCCTTGCTGCTAGTCTACGAGACAGCAATGCGACTACCACCTACCTTCCAGGTGATGTGGTTGAGGTATACGAAGGTGAACAGAAAGGCGTCATTGGAAGAGCGACCAAAGTCCAGGGAGACATTGTCACCTTGCAAGTTTCAGAAGGCGAGCTCCGAGGTCAGACTATCGACGTACCCACCAAAGGCCTGCGCAAGCGCTTCCGAACTGGTGATCACGTCAAGGTTATCGGGGGCAGCAAATACCGAGATGAACTTGGTATGGTCGTTAAGATCTCTGAAGACCGGGTTACCCTCCTGACCGATCAGACAAATACCGAAATTACAGTTTTCAGCAAAGACTTGAGAGAAGCCAGCGATATTGCCGGTCAAGGATCTCTTGGCCAATACTCCCTTCTCGATCTTGTGCAACTTGATTCTACCACGGTCGGTTGCATTGTCAAGGTTGATCGAGAATCATTGGTGGTTTTAGATCAGAATGGTGACACCCGTCAAGTCATGCCTTCTCAGATTGCCAACAAGCTGCCCAAGAGGAAGCTTGCTGTTGCTGCAGACCGCAATGGTTCCGAGATTAGGCCAGATGATGTAGTGAAGGAGTACGGAGGCATGGGCCGACAAGGCAAAATCGTCCACATCCATCGCAGTTACGTTTTCTGTCACACGCACCAGACTACGGAGAACGCCGGTATTTTTGTCTCCAGAGTTAGCAGCGTCTCTACGATTTCAGCCAAGGGAGGACGAATCAACGCCGCCGCTGCTGGTCCTGATTTGAATTCTATGAATCCTGCGCTCAAGCTACATGCCAACGGGAAAAACGACATGCCACCTCCCAAGGTCACGTTCGGTCGCGACAAGTTGGTTGGACAGACAGTTACCATCAAGAAAGGAGGTTGGAAAGGTCTCTTGGGCCGAGTCAAAGACACCACCGACACACATGCACGTGTGGAGTTACACTCGAAGAGTAAGGTCATCAGTGTACCAAAGGTGGACCTCATGGTCCGGGATATGTATAGCGGACGTGAAATCAAGAACTACGAGAGCCGGCGCCCCGGCGGTTTCAACGGAATTCCACAACGGCCTCAAGAACGCGGCGGTCCAGACTGGGGCAGCGGCGGCCGTACGCCCATCGCTGCATCATCGGCGCGTACACCAGCCTGGAAGACTTCTGCAGGATCCGGTGGTCGAACCCCTGCTTGGGGCAAAGGTGGCGACGGCGGACGAACACCAGCATGGGCGGATGGATCAAGAACTGTTAATCCATACGATGGCAGCCGAACAGCCTATGGTGGCTCTGGCGGTCGCACCCCAGCCTGGTCTTCGGGAGGTTCAAAGACACCCGCTCACGACTTCGGATCGAAGACGCCTGCGTATGTTGGTGGCGGCGGCGACGCTTGGGGATCCAAAACTCCATATGGTGCGTCTGCAGCCACGCCTGGAGCTAGCGGTGGCGATTCATGGGGTTACACACCCGGTGCAAGCGGATCCTCCAACGCCTACGACGCTCCGACCCCAGGAGCTGGTATACTGAGCGCCCCTACTCCGGGTGCTATGAATGCTCCAACCCCTGGTGCGTATAACGCGCCAACCCCTGGTGGTGCTTTGGATGCTCCAACTCCTGGCGGTGCTCTCGATGCGCCTACTCCCGGTGGAGGATGGCAAGGTGGTTGGGGTTCTAACTCTGCACCTACTCCTGCTGCGGCTGCTCCCACTCCCGCGGCCAGTGGCAGTGCATTCTACGGCGCTCCCACTCCTGGTGCATACAGTGCTGAAACACCTGCTGCTGGACCGCGTTATACAGATGATGACTAGGAAAAAGTGTCTCGTGAAAAGGGACGATCTGACAAGGATGGTATAATAACGCGCCTGGCATAGCTTCGCCACGCACGGATGTGTAGGATTAAGCAATAGAAGGGGCAATAACTATCCATTGATTTGAGAGCAGGGCGCCATCCAGTATCTTCCCTACTTAATAGACTTGGTATGGATCAAATTGCTATATTACTCCCAAGGCTGAAGTAAGGCATTCAAACAGGGAACCTGTGACTCGTAGCATACGTGGATGATCGAAATGACATCACATTGGAGAAGATGTTAGATAAAGAGGGTCGACTGTACGCGAGGCCTTTGTATGCGCTTTGTTCTTATCCTTTCTTGTCCTCGCATTACATACTCTTTCAATGACATTGTCATTCTACCCTTGTTCCATATATCACTCACACCTGGCTGTGCCAAACAGGGAATTCATATTCGTCTTTCCCTCTGGAGACTTCCATCGTTCACTGAGAGCTCGCTTTCTAAATTGGTCACTTCTCGAGTATACCTAGCCTCTGCTTTACCTTTCAACTACTCGACCCCTTCTCGAGACCCACACGATCCCCTAGCCTAAGATCCTGTAAGGCAGAAGCTTCGTTTAAGATCGGCATTACAACAGGTGAGTAAGTGCCCGGATTAAAGAGAATAGAAAAGGGAGAGAGGAAGAAAGCAGGAAGCGAGAAGTAAAAAATAAAAATGTGCTACTACCAGATCATCCATGCTTCCCACCACCACGCCCTCCTCAGCATCGACGCCATACACCGAGCTAACCACCGTTGCGCGCTCATGTATCCGAACTATAAGGCAGACAAGTGTGGTTCACACTCATGTTGCCGAGTCTCGTGTGAGTTGGTGGTGAGTTGTGACGAGGCCCGTGAGGTGGGATTTCCTGGTATCATAGGAACCGTTGGCGAAGAAAGGAGAGAAACGAAAATCCAGTCTCAGATGATGCCGATCACAAACGCAAACGACGTAGGTTACCTGTACCCCCTGTGCGAGGATGCTTTTATCGAGGAAGTCTACGTACCATTTGCGCGCGACGAAGCCTGGCTTCTGGAGAGCGTCCGCGGGATTCAGCGCCTAACGGGAGCGCGTGATGGAGATGAAGTTCTTGAGATGAGCACTCTCGTTAGCCCTCGCGGGGGAGTGGCTGGAGGAGGTAATATGGTGGAGAAGGAGAGGGAAAGGGACATCACCGAGAATGAAGAGCACGTCATGGAGTTTTGGCCGAGTGATAGACCGGGTATAACCGTGAGGGTGTATCCCGATGAGCTTCGGCATATCAAGTCTGACGCTCAAGCCAAGCAAGGCCCAAGAATAAGTTGGTGGAATAGGCTGTTCCCTTGTTGTAGATGAAATTCCTTTGCCGTATAGATGAATAGGGGATGGATAGGCATTTGACTTGCTTAAGGCTAGACGGAGTGTTCGAGGCTTGTACTGCACATAGGTAGGAAAAAGGCATGTTGAACATGTCAAACTATACGTGTATATATATATATCACTATTTTTGTTTTTAATCGAGAACATCATGCACCGTCATACGTTTTCTCAGGAGGGTACTATTTAATATGGTATCGGAACTGCTTTAGTAGTCTTGCTTCTTCGCCTTACTTGAACACTTATCAATTGCGTTCATGTGAATTTGTACAAACATGTCTATCTAACGCTTGCTCAATATGTGCTAAGGCCACTGAATCGTTCAAAGTGTTTTCTTTTTCCTAATGTGGAAATCTTGCGGAAGTCAACAGGTATTGTACATTACTGCTCTTCTACATCACTTTGCTTGCCTTCCAAGCTGCTGACGTTGATCATACAGCATTGATGTATAGAAAGTTACGTACCAGTATCATATTTAAACAGGGCATTCGGTAAGGAACTTAGGTAAAGTATCCTCCCAAAGTCACAAATGAAGAACACACCAAATCACATCTCACTGTTTCAAAACAGCGTGAACTATTCCTGGACGAGGTAATGAGGCGATAATTCAAATCAGAGCTCATAAATCAAATGTATGATACATAGGGCCCATGAAC
The DNA here is from genome assembly GCA_022578795.1 of Xylariaceae sp. FL0255. Lineage (NCBI taxonomy): Eukaryota > Fungi > Ascomycota > Sordariomycetes > Xylariales > Xylariaceae > Xylariaceae sp. FL0255. The sequence goes on along the minus strand of MU388849.1, from coordinate 259,612 downwards.
TATTGTGAGTTTGGTGAGTTTGGAACATTGAGTGATAATGTCGAGAAACTACATACCTACCTAGGGTTGTGATGGGCAGCAGCAGTAGTGGTTCCTGATTACATCATCACTACCTTTGCGTCGACGATAACACATCTTAAAGGTTACTCATCACGAAAACATATATGATGAGAATAGAGAAGGTCATGTCTCACATAATTGATCAATACGTGGATATACTCGGCATGTTTCCCAACAACGAGCGAGCAGTTCCTGAACAGCCCAGCCGTTCGACGGAATTCGAGATGGTGTTGAGAAAACATTCAAAGAGCTTCCATTACTGTTTGAGGCTCCCGAAGGATATAAAAGGACCGCATTGTGCCCCGTCAATCCAAACAATTCCTTTCCACACAACAAAGCATTGCCTTAGCAGTTACATCGACAAACAAAGTAACAACTCAACGCAACTCGAAATCTCGAAAAAAACACTCAACCACAAAACACAGCGAGGGCTGTTCCCATCATCGCAATGGGCTCACTTTTTGCTGTTCTTTTTTGCTGCTTCAAGGGTGATGAAGAGCAGAAGAAACAACGCTGCCGTGACGCTGCATTCCGAGGGCAGCAGGAGCAGAAGCGGCGGGAGGCTCGGGTGTCTCGTGAGTACAACTACTACTAGACGAATCGCCTTTAGCAATAAGTCGGTATAAGGGTAGGTAGGTAGGTGTCCACGATAGTATTATCAAGTATTGGATAGATAATTTAGAACCCGCTCACTATCAGTCCGAAGACTTTACCTTGCATATGATCGCTCTCTGGAAAATGTGGCCATGCGCAATGTTCAGGCTTGTCTTCGTCAACATGGGTCTGGGAGCATGTTACCCGATACTCATAAACAAAGCTCACATCCACACAAACTTCCGCAAGCACTTTCAAACAATGATGTTGTTTTGATATCTAGTAACTTATATGGTCAGGGGGTTTTTTAGGACTTAGGGTTAATGTAGTGCAAGTGCGCTTCTTCTATAGCACTCGTCCATTCTCTACACTTACGTCTTGACGTCAGGCTCATCGCGACCAACATACTCTTTAAACTTTAGCAAGTCGGTCGCGAACTTGATCTCTTCCTTCAGGAATTCCTGTGCATCCTGGCCATATGTCGAAGGATCTTTGCTGTACTGCTCGATGTACAGGCGAATGGTAGCGCCTGATGAGCCAGTGCCAGAGAGTCGAACCACAAGGCGACTGCCGCTTGAAAAACGGGCATACAGACCCTGGTTCGAAGATACAGAACCGTCGAGATCGGTGTATGAGAAATTGCCAGCATCAGTGACAGTGCGCTCTAAGACTGCAGTCAGTATCATATGAGGTCCGAAACATTATCAGCTCACTCACCTCCAATTTTGCTGCCAATGAAACTTGAGTCAGCCACGAGGTCTTTCAATGTACCGACGACCTTGTTCGCCCCTTCAGAGTCAACGTTCTCATAATCATAACGGGTAAAGAACACGCGACCATATGTGCTCCAGAACTCTTTCTGGATCTCCTTGATGCTGGGGGTGACGCCAGGCTTCGCCTCACCGAGGCCGGCAATGATATTGAGCCATGCAACCACTGCCCAGAGGCCATCCTTCTCGCGTACATGGTTGCTACCGGTGCCGAAACTCTCTTCTCCGCAGATGCTCAGCTTGTCAGCATCGAACAATGCGCAGAAGAATTTCCACCCAGTTGGGACTTCGTAGCAGTTCAATCCCTGGGCCTTGGCGACGAGATCCACAGCACCAGATGTTGGCATACTGCGCGCAAGACCATAAACCCCCTGCTTCTTAAAGTAGGGGATGAGGTTTGCATAGTGGGCAATGATGGCCAGACTATCTCCAGGTGAAACGAAGGCACCTGCACCGTAAATCATGTTTCGGTCACCATCACCATCGGAGGCAGCGCCGAATGGAATGGAATTCTTGTCGACAACAGAGACTAAGGAGTGAGCGTACGTTAGGTTAGGGTCCGGGTGGCCACCGTTGAAATCGGGAGCAGGAACGCAGTTTTGGGTGGCACCCTCAAGGCCTAGCTCCTGCTCAAAGATTGCCTTGCCATAGGGTCCGGTAACACCATGGAGGCCGTCGAAGAGGACCTTGAAGTCAGGATTGTTGGTGAAGAACTTCTTGATCAGGGGGAAGTCAAAAATGTCCTTCAACATTTCCATGTAATCGGCGACGCTGTCGATAATCTCAACCTCAAGGTTCCCGTAGGTCTTGCTACCAATTGTGGCAATGTCAACATTGGGGATATCCGCAATCTTGTAGGAGGTCAGGGACTTAGAAGCTTCGTAGATCTTGTTGGTGACGCTCTCGGGCGCGGGACCGCCGTTGGCCAAGTTATACTTGATGCCAAAGTCCTCAGTCGGGCCTGTAGCGACGGAGATCGTTCAGTTAGTATAAAACAGTGTCAGGATGGTTAGATCAGAGACTGACCGCCAGAATTGTGGCTGGCTGTGAGGAGGATGCCTCCAGTGGCCTTTCGCTTTCGGATAACATGACTGGCAGCTGGTGTTGACAAGATGCCATTCTGGCCGATCAGGAGCTTCTTAACTCCATAGGCGGCACCAATTTTGGCAATCAATTGGACAACCTCGGGATTCCAGAAGCGGCCATCGCCTCCAATGACGAGGAAAGAGCCTATTTTCACGGTGGTGAGCCGGGGGATTGTAAGCAGGGATAGGATGGGCAATGCAGACCCTCGACACCCTCAGGGATGGACAGTAAGATGCTGGTAACGAATGATTCACTGTAGTGAGGTTGCTGAAAGGCCTTGACCTTCTTGCGAAGACCAGAGCTAGTAATGGGTCAGTTGTAAAGCTCTTGTGGAGATGCGATGGCGATGGCGGGGTAGCTCGACACATACGTTCCAGGTTTTTGGTCCGTAAAGGACTTGAACTCGACGGTTGTGACACTCATGATAGCTACGGTACAATTAAATTGATCAGGTGTTGAAAGAGAGTAGAGAGAAAGACAAACAGCTAACAAGTAAGTGCCAACTCAGAAATTATATGATGGAGAGAGGGTATTGTGGTGGGGGTTTGACTTACCCCTCGGACCACAACGTCATTCTCACTTTTTGTGCACTACAGCAAGGGAAGCTGCAGACAGTGTTTGGTCTTTGATTTCACTGTATGATGACTGACACTTTCTATCTCTTTGTACAGTGCCAATGCTTTATCTACCCTATAACATCGCCACCATGTGCCATGACGGATCCCCGTGTTGCTATTCATTGGGCTTGACTGCATGTGTTGATGTGATATTCGCCGTTGATGTGATACGTTCCTTCTCCGTTTCTTTTCCCCCCTCCCTTTTACAGTAGAGGCTCCAAGAAGGGCTGAATGAGGTAGATTAGTTTGCAGAAAATCATTCGGTCAGGATCTTCTTCGAGCCAAATATCCCTTTTCTCAACCCTTGCTGCTGAATATCGTATCCTTGTAATACCGCGCCTCTTCAATACTCTCAAGAATATCCTCCTTCGCTTGGTGGAGGCCCTGCTTGGTGGGCGCAGATCGCAGCACCTCGCGAGGACACCAGCGCCGAACCGCCTCCTTAATGGTGCTGACATCCAGGATGCGGTGGTGCAGGTGGTCGACCACTTTCGCGTATGGCTCTTTTCTCAGGAACGCCCGGTCCGCGTGCACACTATTGCCAGCCAGCAACGCTGTCCGCTTCTCTGGAATATGTTTCCGAATGTAGGCCAGCAGTTCCGTGGCAGCCTGCTCAGGCGTGACTGTCGACGTAATTACCGAAGCCGTCAGTCCACTATTAGCATGTGTTCGGATACACCATTCATCCATAGAATCCATGCGCTCTTTGCTCTGGTGGATGACGGTTCCCCAACCCTCTGCGTCGACGACATCAAGCGTGCCAGTCGTGATGATGCAAAATATCTCGATGATTTCTTCCCGATCAGGGTCAAGACCCGTCATCTAGTGTACCATAGTTAATCTTAAGTCTGTTTCCTCGACTACTGTCTCTTACCTCACAATCAATCCAGACAAGAGGGTGTTGACCAGCCATTCCGCAGCTCTTATCTAGTAGACTCAGGCTTATTGTCCGGAGCTTTTGGTAGTTAATATGGTGGGGTTATGTCGAAACTTGATATTGAAAAAGTAGTGATCAGAGAGGGACAGGTGGAAATATAGAAAAGTTGGATGCTCTGCATTTACCTATCACGTGACTCATTTTCACGGTGTATATCTCAAGCAGTTATACAGGAACAATGAATGGTGCTTGATAAAGGAGTGAGCCAATGCTGCAGCGGAGAAGGGATCAATTGATTGCTGCACTTCCGGGTGGGTGCTGATGAGTGTTAGTCCAGCCCCTCTTCCACACTTCGCGGTCTGTCGTTTTGTTCAACTTTACCCTCTCAAGATCGGGGTAAAGCTACGCCGTCCGTCGTCGCGATTTCGTCGAGCTTGGACGAGACTTTGATGCCAGTAGTGCGCCCTTTTGAAGGCAACGCCAAGGCACCCGGCGTGACTCACATAATATGTCCTCATTCAGAGACAGCCTTTCACAACGTTAGCTATAAGACCTAGCCAAGCTCATCTCAACATTCTTTTATGTACATTGCAAAACCACTCTAGCATCGGCCTAGAAACTCAATTCTCCATATATCTCCTATCCAACATGGCACAGCCGACTCCCAGAAACGGGCCCGAGCCGCCAGTCCGCTATATTCCTACAAAGGAAGCATACGACAGATGGGCAGAAGTATACGACACTGACGGCAACTTCCTTCAAGCTATGGATGACATCGAGATGAAGAAACTTTTCCCGCGTTTCTTGGATTCAATTGCCACGCCCAAACCGTGGCGAATTGTCGATCTTGGCTGTGGTACTGGTCGAAACACGGCGCTGCTTTTGGGTGTTCCAAAGACGGAAGTCATTGCGCTCGATGCGAGCAAAGGGATGCTTGCGGTAGCTAAAACTCGACTTAATCCTTCGGCAGATCTTCCAAGTCTCCGGTTCGAGGTCTTTGACATGTTGGTTTCTCCCGAACCTCCCCAGTCAATCTTGCCTCATACTGTCGACGCCGTGGTCAGTACTCTGGTCGTGGAGCACGTCCCTCTTAAGACCTTCTTCCGACACGTGTCTCACCTCCTTCGCCCGGGTGGTATCTTACTGTTGACAAACATGCACTCACACATGGGAGGGATCTCTCAAGCTGGTTTCATAGATAAAACCACAGGTGAGAAAATACGGCCGACGAGTTATGCGCATACGACTCACGACATTATTTCCGAGGCGTGGAAGTTTGGACTGGAAGTTCGCGGTCATGAGGGCAGTCTAGGTCTGCTCGAGAGAGCCGTCGATGAAAGTATGGTTGAGGATCTTGGCCTAAGGAGTAGGAAGTGGGTTGAAGTCACTTGTTGGGTCGGAGGCCTTTTCCAGATGACGACAAAGCAAGAAGATTGAAAAACATGTCTAGATCATTAAACAATTGAAGATTCACCCATTTGCTCGGCTGCTTTCTCCTTGCCTGAACGCTGAAGGATTATGGTAACAAGGGCAACTTTACGCCGTAAAACTGTCGATCTTCAAGACCTTGTCAAGTAGGAAGATGCAATGATAACACCAAAAGCATGTCAACCTACATGCCCCACATGATCTCTTACCCAAACCGCTCGTACCCTATCTTTACCACAACGAAGATTCCCATGTTAATGTATACCGTGTTGCAGTTTATCCAGAAGAATAAAGAAAATGGCTCCTCGTCCAATAATAGCCATCGCCGGCTTGGCATGTGAAACCTCCACGTTCTCGGCTGCCCGCACACACGCTCCAGCGTTTCAAGCCCGCCGCGGTCGAGAAATTATCGAGAAATACCCCTTTATCCGTCCCGGTACAGCACTCGGTGAGGCAGCCTACTGGCAGGGCGCCCTGACTGGCCATGCGCTCCCAGGCGGTATAGTCACCCGGGATGCCTTCGAGACTCTTGCAGCCGAGATCGTCTCACGCCTGAGCGCCATCGTGGCGTCTTCCGAGCCGCAGCTCGAGGGTCTGTGGTTTGACATCCATGGTGCCATGTGCGTAGAAGGTCTCGATGATATCGAGTACGAGCTCCTCCGCCGCTGTCGCGAAGTCATTGGGCCTAATGTTCTCGTTTCTGCCTCCATGGATCTACACGGCAATGTCTCGCGCAAACTGGCACACGAGACCGACCTGATCACATGCTACCGCACCGCTCCGCACATCGACGTAACCGAGACCAAGGAGCGAGCCTGTCGGAATCTTTTACATCTAATCAGCAGACGTCGCGAGGGTAGACCGTTCCGGCCTATAAAAGCCTGGATCCCCCTTCCTATTCTTTTACCGGGCGAGCAGACTTCCACGAGAGACGAACCTGCCGCCCACATATACGCTACTGTACCAGAGATTGAAAAAATAGATGGCGTCATGGATGCTGCTATATGGGTCGGTTACGCATGGGCCGACGAGCCGAGGAACCGAGCTGTTGTGGTAGTTACTGGCTGGGAGAAGGAAGCTACGGAAAAAGGGGCCGAGAAGTTAGCTAGAATTTTCTGGGACGCGCACGGAGACTTCAAGTTTGTCGCACCAACTGGGACGTTCGATGAATGTCTCAACATAGCATTGAAGTCCGACGAACGGCCCTATTTTATTTCAGATTCTGGAGATAATCCAACGGCTGGAGGCTCTGGTGATGTGACATGGGGTCTGACACAGCTTCTAGCACGGCCCGAGTTCAAGAATGGCACAGGTCCCAACGTCATATACGCGAGTGTGCCGGGACCGATGGCTATTCAGAAAGCGGTTGAGTCTGGGGTTGGGGCCACGGTAACGGTGACGGCAGGCGCAGAGATTGACGACATCCATAGCGGACCACTTACAATGACGGGAAAAGTTCACTCCATCAAACACGGAGATCGACACGCGAAAGTTGAGGTTGTGCTGCTTGTCGGAAGTGTGTTCGTGATATTGACGCAGCTACGAAAGCCTTATCATCTTGAGCAAGACTTCCTTGAACTCGACCTCGAGCCTCGATCGGCAGATATAGTTATTGTGAAGATTGGATATCTCGAGCCGGAGTTGTATGCCATGGCTACTGGTTGGATGTTGGGTCTTACACCCGGCGGCGTGGACCAAGATCTTTTGCGCCTTGGGCATAAGCGGATTCTGAGACCGATGTGGCCTTTCGATCGTGAGTTTGAGAGACCGGATCTCTCGAGCAGGTTTATTGAGATGTCGAATGTGAATTTACCAAATGTATGAGATGACTACGATATAAGTAAGTTGTGAGCGCTGCATTATATGGACGATAATCATTACGAATGTATATGTTTGGCGGGGTAAAGTCATAAGATCAATATCTCATATTCGTGAGAATATACAGTTGTAGATGTGGTTTCTTTATAACACCAGTAAGAAGAGATAGCGCTGCGAAATAAACTTCTCAGAGGAGCACATGACCATATGCAGAATGTAGAATCCACTCATGTCCAATTCATGTGCATCACCGTATCAATTGTACCTGCTATCTTTCCAGAACTCACGTGAATATCTAAGTAACTGTAAGATTATAGCAATGGCCGACCGCGCTCGACTCTCCCTGATCCCACTGGGAGAAGTTAGAATAATACCGAAACATATCTTGTCTGCTACACGTACGTGTTCATGTACACAACCATCGACCCAGTGCCACAGGTCTGTAGTGGAATACTGCGCATAAGACATATTCGTGCTGGCAACAAAACACCACGCGGTATTCTGCTCTGTCCCGATGATGCTTCCAGAGCAAAACAATGGCCATATAGCATCAGGGCCGTTGGCATCTGGTACATAATAACATGTCGTGTTAGTTCCGAAAACCTTAGTCTCTAGATGTTTCCCTGGCCTGGCCTCGAGAAATCGAGACAAAGACAATTTTGTACTTACTAAAACATGTGTTAGTAAGGAATCACAAGATGGTGAGATATTCTAGACACAAAGGGTTTCGAAACCAACGCGAGATGGTCTTATACTTGCCATCCAGGGTGGTGTTGCTATTAATCGCAAGAGGCTTAGCTCAGAGACCTCCCACTTTGAAAATAACCGTCCGGAAGAGAAGTAAGCAAATGGCCATCAATAACTCACAATATAGGAGGAATCAATCAGAGAGAACATGGTTCTCGGATCACCATCAAGTACAAAGGCTCGATAAAACGGGTAAGCACGCTTTGCAGTTTCTTCTACTGTCATTGTGCTATTTGGCTGTCATAGAGCCGGAGGAGCACTCAGATTACACAGATTCTCTCTTTTCTGGACCATCTTGTCGAGATCATGATGACTGTGGACTGGGTAGGCAAGTACAAATGCAGGCGCCAACCCGCAGAGGGCAAGAAAGTTGGTGAGGTGCATAGCAACGAAGACGAGTTTGATGCCTTTGATATTCAAAAAGTTGCGATGTGAAGTCCAGGAGATGAGGGGACTCGCTGAAAATGGCATCTCTGTGGATGAGTTTGTTGGGTAATACACTGCTATGTGACATATATCCGTTCATTTAGCCACACTACGTCTGTCCCCATTTACCCTGTACCTCCGAATGAAACATCAAGTTCCAACCAATAATCACCGGGCCAATAACGGCAGAAACTCACGAAGTCTAGACGCACCTGGTTCTAGGCGATCAGCATACAACGAAAATAACTGTTCGCTGAAACGTATGTTGTACACATCAAGTTGGTTACGTAACTAGTATCTTATACGGGAGAATAGAATGGAAGAGCATTGCAAAGCAATTCTCTCTTGCTATGCTCAATATCTGCACAACCTTCGAACACGCAGGGCATGCCCGAGCTCCGTTCGGACCCCACTACGGAGCCGATGAGCGAGCTGGACTGCGTCGGGACCGTCCGAGGTACACCGGCCTTCAACACGGCATTGAATAAGCGAAGTGAGAGGATACGAAGCTTTGGACCCAAATTCGTAATTACAACTACTCTTATAAACCATCCGAATGGTGACCAAGCTCTTAAATAGGATTTACACACCGAGATTGACCCAGCAAAACCAAGCGTCTCTAGGGAATATATTGTTCTTGTATTACTCGTAAGTTATGAATCTTGGACGAAATTGAGAGGGCTCAGCTCGGAACAGTGAGTTTCGCTTTACGAATTAGGGCTATAAACACCACTACCAAGTTAAGAATAGTGTCTGATGGGAGTTGAGGATGATGCAAGATCTATCCATTTCACAGATACCACAGATTCGGGTCCTCACAATGGTTAAGGCCGGTTTGCAAACTACGGAGCACATAAATAATTCTAAGACTCTTGTACAATGTATGCGAGTCGGCTCCGAATAACTTACCTCAAAGGCCAATCATGAAGGGGCATCGGAAGCGATCGGAAACTTAGTCTCGTATAACTGTCAGAGCTCTTGGATACATTATCGTGTCAACGCCCGTGAGTAAGTCTGAGCTTTGCCGATCCTCTGCTTGATAGGAATATGAATGTTAGGATTAGGAAAATAGAGGTCCGCATCAGGAAATTGCAGGTTCGCATTAGAATCTCAATGAGCACGCTAATGCAGCCGAAACCTTGTCGTTGTGGTCGTCGGTCCAGCTATATACCTTGCGAGGCTCACCCAATCCATATAAGAAAGGACAACATTTCTTCAATTTTGTACATAAACTCCCGGGCATCAAGAAGTCTTCGCGGCAACTCTTTCCTGCAGCAACTGAGTTTTGTTATCACAACAAATTTGAGGGCCCTTACTCAGTCCAGCTATAACCCATGCCCAAAGAGATGAATATGGCCCCCAAAACCACAAATCTGATGATTGATCTCAATATAAACGCTGCTAAGTTCGACCCTGCGGCGACCACCGAGGAAACAGTCAAAGCAAAGGCTTCACTCGCAAATGCCTACACGACGGGTCCAAAATGGTATGAAGTTGGGGCAGCCGAATATCGAAAGATGCGGGAGCAAGGCCAGACAACAATGCGAGCGGCGGCTCAGGTAGCCACTGCACGAGATATCACTATTCCCTCGCGAGGAAGAGGTGGAGAACGTGATATCCCAGTCCGCATTTGCACGCCGTCAAATGGGCGGCTTGCAAGAGGCATCCTTCTCCACATCCATGGGGGAGGTTTTGTGCTCAACAATCATCGGCAGTGAGTATTCATTCTCAATTATCATTCAAGTGGCAGTGAGAGTATGATACAGCTAAGCATGGAAGTTAGGTATGACTCAGTACTGGCTAAGTATGCGGATGGCTGCCAGCTCATGGCCTTGTCGGTGGGTTATCGACTCGCCCCTGAGCATCCGTATCCAGCAGCAACGGAAGACTGCATCGCCGTGGCGGAATACTTGGTCGAACACGGCGAAGAGCGGTTCGGGTCGAAACTGCGGTTCATAGTAGGCAACTCGGTTGGGGGTTGCCTGGGAGCGGTTACTGTATTTTCACTCACGCGCTCACATCCGTCCCATAAACTCGCAGGCGTCATATTCCTTTCCGGACAGTTTGATGTTACACTCGGACTACCCCTACCATCGACGTACGACAAGCCCCTTCTCCTGAACACTACGGAGCTGCAACATTTTGCCAATGCGTACACACCGGGATTGATGCCCAAAGATCGCAAACGCCCTGACATATCTCCTTTATACGAGGACGTGACGACCATGGCGGCAGCAGCCCCCGCCCACGCTCTCCCGCCAGCCCTTTTCCATATCGGAATGGATGATCCTTTCCTCGATGAGAACATTCTCATGACTGCGAAATGGCAGATCAGCGGCAGCGAGGCAGTTTTGAGACTTTATGCCGGATACCCTCATGGATTCGATGTGCTTGGTGGACAGCCAGCAGCAGAGTGTGATGCTACCAATACGCAGTTTTTGAATGAGAACTGGAAACGGATGGATGACGCCACGAAAATTTCTGGTACGGATAAATCATTATAAATTTGCCAGATAGTCCCAGTTTCAAACCATTTCACATTCAATGATAAATAAATTCTGGCATTTCATTAGCAATATAACTCTGTAAAAATGATATATTAATAGTGATCAGGATGGCCGGGCCACCAACATTAGCTAAGCCATATGTGGTCTATACTATGGAATCTATACTTAGTTTGGTCGAGGCCGTTTGTTACCGTCGAGCTGCCGGTCCTTCGCAGAGTAGGAATCTCTCGCCCAGTCAACCTTGTAGTTGGCGTTCTTGTTTTGACCGTCGGTTGAGCGCGTGGTAACAGGGGGCTTGCCACCTTTGCCTGCCGAAGAACCTGAAGAGGAGCTGTGGTCACCCTGTCGGCCAGACATATTGTCAGATAATACGATGGTTGAGAATATTTCGTGAGTTGAAGTAGTAAGTTAAGAAGTTATGATTGTTTCGAAGGCTGGAGCCGAATTGTTGAGACTGTGGTGATGAACCTCGCACTCAGAGACGGTTTGCTGTAGTTCTTTTATAACCACAGACTGCTCTGATGACCCCTGAAAATGCTCCTGAAGATGTTGACACAATGCTATTGACTTATACAACTCTTCCTTTGAGCTTGTATTGTACATTCAAGTTTCGATGACGGTGTATCCAAACAAAGGATTTGACACAATGCTTCATGCTCCGAGCGACTGGTATACCCCGGACTACCTGGAGAAAGTACTCTATTCTTTCCCAAAGGGTCTGAAACACATTTTTTTCGGCCAGATACAACAAAGGGGTCACTGGAAAACGATGGCTTTCATTATGAGTTTATCATGCTTGTCGCAAGCTCAGAGCATTTCATTCCGGCTGTCTTCTGAAATGTCTTCCGTGTATTGTAACACAGAGGCTTCCTTGTGGGTAAGAGAGATAAAACGCCCTCATATAAAGAGGCTGTGCTATTAAGGGGGGTATCATTCAAAACGAAGAGAAAGAAAAGAGGGAAAAAGGGAAAGGGCCAGGCGCATCTATCGCGAATCTCGTCTTGGTAGTCCATGAGGGCGGTTGTTGTTTTCGCAGATCACTCCTCGTGTCGACTGAAGCTGTAAAATCGACTCGCTCATCGATTTATCCGTGCCCTAGATATCTCTCAATGTCGGGATTACCGTAGAACTCTTGCCGGATCCTTTCGTGACGCCTTCGGTCCTCAGCGGCCTGTCTCCGAGGCGTCTGCCTTGCATCGAGCTTTTGGACTTTTCTCTCGGTCTTCTTACTTGTTGTACTACGACAACTTTTGGGTACTTGAACTCCCAGGCCAAGAGTATCATGTTTGGCGACTGGCTTGATGGGGAGTTGTATGCCTTCTTGATTGGGGCCGAATCCTTTTCGGCTATCTGGATCCCATCCTTGGGCTTGTAAAACCTTGAGACCCATACGCGACCGATCAAGAGCCGAAGGTGGATGTGAATGTTGCAGACAAACCTGATGGGCGATGGACGCTTCATGGGGCCTGGCATTGACAGAAGTGTCCAAGGGAAGCTTGCAGATGTCGCAGACGTTGGATGCACTCTCCATATCATTCTTTCCGGCCACGTCTTCAGGTAGAACCAAACTGAGATACACGTCAGGAATCGAGGTAGAAGGTTTTTTGGTTTCTTTGACGGCGCTGGCCTGCTCGGAAGAAGCGGGCACAAAAATGACTTGCTTGCGTCGGAGCCCTGAACCAAAGGGACGTCTCTGCTCGAGGGGGACGTTAACCTCGAAGCCGGAAGACGCCATATTTTGGATTGACATATAGAAGAGCCACTGATTCATGCAAGTAGGGGAGATTGAGAGGATCCGAAGCAGAGCGGTCGTTTCTGTGGCGAGAGCGAGTATATGCTCGCGTTAAGGTGTTACATGCAAAGTTCAGCCGGATCCACCTTGATTAGGTACATATATTTATGTACCTAACGTACACAGTGGGCTTTTTATCAGTACATATAAGCTTCCTAGGGGTCTTGCCAGGCACCTACCTTATGAAGTAGCATCGACTTACCTAATCAGGGTAGTTAGTCACTCTCTTTCAGAACAAGCACATTTGAAGGCATTCTCTCATGGAATAGACCATAACAGGTCTATTTAATCTGATTACCGTTGTATGATAGGAGAAGGGATAAGTAAAGGATTGTGGTGGTGTTTTTGAAGTAGAATACATTATTAGGTCGAGTGAGATAAGGGTAGGGGTCCCACGGTGCAGATCCATCTTTCTTTACCTACTGCCCTGTACATACACAAATTCTCCCACGACACAACCAAGCCCGCCATGCCATGAAGCGAGCCATTTAGATCTTGTCCACCATGCCTCTGCCATTCATATACGACGCCTGGGTCAACGGTCTCCCGGCCTGGGTCCCCGACTGGGCGAGGAATCCGTGGACAGTGCTACAGATTGTCGGTGTCGTCATCACCCTGTACGCAGTCAAAAGACACTGCACAGGAGCAGTCAACACCTCGGAGAGAGATATGCATGGCAAAGTCATCATTATCACAGGCGGCACCTCTGGCATAGGAGCTGCCACGGCCCAAGAGCTGGCTCAGCGTGGTGCCCAAATCATCCTCCTCACCCATCTCCCGCCCTCCAACCCATTCCTGGCCGACTACATTGGCCAGCTGCGCGAGCGCACCGACAACCAGATGATTTACGCCGAGCACGTCGACCTGGCTTCCCTCCATAGCATCCGCCAATTTGCCACCAAGTGGATAGACAACGCGCCCCCGAGACGGCTCGACACCCTGATCCTCTGCGCCAACACCCTCACGCCCCCGGGACACAAACGAAATGAAACCCCCGAGGGTATCGAGGAGATGTGGATGGTCAATTACCTCGCCAACTTCCACCTTCTCGGCATCTTGAGTCCCGCTCTCAGAGCACAGCCCTTCGACCGCGACGTGCGCATCATCATCCCCACCTGCTCTTCCTACATAGGCTCTCCGGGTCTCGGCGACGCGCTGGACAAGAAGAAATGGACTCCGAACGCAGCATACGCCCGGAGTAAGCTCGCTATGATGGTCTTTGGCCACGCCTTTCAAAAGCATCTTGACGCATACAAGAGACCCGACCAGCTGCCCATGACCGCCCGCGTCGTATTCGTCGACCCTGGCTTGGTGCGCACGCCCGGCATGCGGCGGTGGTTGACGAGAGGATCAATCTGGGGTTTACTCATCTACTCTACGGCCTACTTCCTCCCGTGGATGCTCTTGAAAAGTGCACAGATGGGCGCCCAGTCGATTCTCTACGCGGCCATGGATGGATCCCTGCTCAGAGGCACGGGCGGAAAGCTCATCAAAGAATGCATGGAGGTAGATTTTGCAAGGTCTGATGTGAAGAGCGAGGACATTGCGAAGCACCTTTGGGAAGCCAGTGATAAATTGATTGAAAGGACGGAAAAGGAACAGGCGGCCTTCAGAGCGCTGGAGAAAAAGGAGCAGGAAATGCGCGACAAGGAAGAACAAGACAAGGAAGTGGATGTCCTAGTAGACACAATCAAGAAAGGAAAAGAAGCCGAAAAGAAACCATCGCGAAAGCAGCGCAAGAAGGCAAATACTGAAAAGACTACAGGTGGAAGCTTATAGTTTAATTACCTACCTAAGCTTCTCGCTCTGCTTTTACCCTGTAGAGTATGAGTCCAAAGACAGTAAAAACACATAGACATATACCTCTTTATTGTAGAGCTTTGTATGCACCTTGAAGGCGTATCTTGGGTACTATTGAATGCTCTGTTAAGAAGGACCTATGACGCATTCTCCTGCACCGGGTAGGGATATGTGCCTACCTACATGTAGGTACCTAGGTATGTGGGGTTGGGAAAGCCGAAATCCAAAATCTAGAGATATTCACCCCAGATTTGCTAGGAAACCCATATTCGATCTCGCAAGCCGCCGATAAAGCGAAATTAAGAGCTATCCACGCTTACATATATGCCCAGCTAGACATCGAAGAAACCATCGTCGTCTCTCTCCGGTCTCTTACCGTCTTTATTACTACCGGACCCGGGATCTCAACTCATCAAACGATCCCCACCTCCTGCCTAGCTATGTCCTATAATCCAGCCAAGAGTGATAGCAAAGCGAAGATGCCTCCAGTCCAAAGTACAATTATACCGCCACCGCATCTCCAGGCCGCATGGGACCGATACCGCCCGCAACAGACACACAGGACACCCCCTCCTCAGCTCATGGACGCCTCAAGTCTGCATCCCGTCTTCTTCACGGCCCGACTATGGCGGTCGCCGCCCTCGGTTCCCAACACCACCGCCCCCATCTCCGGAGGGATGAGTCCCGTAGCCCATGGATACATCTACCGTGAAGAACCACCACTTCCTCGGCGGTCCGGCGGGTCAATGCTTTGAGCGCGGCTTACATATCGAGTTTCAGCCGGCTCACTTGCTAGCGAGGAAAAGAGGCAACAAGCCAATTCGGAATAATGAGATCAAGCCGTCCCTATTACCTACTCCTCTGCATCACCCACACGTTATATCGATGCACACGTGGCTGTGGCCAGTTTCTGTAGATGATGATAGAAAGTGGGAACCCTTTTATTTCTACAAAGCTATTGTAATCAATACAACCCTCAATCCCCGAGGCGTCACCTTCCCACCGCTTGAACAGTGTACAGGTCAGAGTTATTAAGACAACTGAAAGGAAGGAAGGCAGGTCGATAAGATGTTGTCTCTAGGAAAGTCGCATTGCCCATGAACTCCAAATCATTGTACAAATTATACCTGTTCCACCTCGCGCCTGTGAACTCCACTGAAAATCAAAACCAAGCAATCCAGTCCTCATGTGCAAAGTATATCTCTAGAGCCGTCGCGCATGCTGATTCTACACTTTTGTCACTTGTGGTTGCGCAGACTGGCTAACTGGCGGCGTTTTTAACGGCAATGACAATGGCAGCGACGATCAAGAGGAGGACAACGACCAAGAGGGCCATGAGCTTGACGTTCTTCCACCACATCTGACGCTTGAGCCCCCGGCTGCGGACGCGGAACTCGCGGGCGCTACCTCCTAAACGATCGGTCTTGTCAACAAGAAGATCGATGCGCTCGCCACGCTCGAGCAGGCCCTCGATGTTGCGAGTCATGATGCCGCGGACGTCGTCCATCTCGCGCTGGACGTTGGAGATAGCGTCGTCGCGTCCGCCCGCGGTGGTGCCGTAGCCGACCATGAGGGTTTTCAATTCACCGTTGAAGCTGGCGGCGCCGTAGTTGGGCAGGTCGGCGAAGTCGGTGCTGTTCTCGTCAAACTCGGCGAAGAAACGCTTGCGGATCTCGACTAGGAAGCCGAAGGGCACGCGGCGGCCGAGAGAGGAGTCGGCGACTACGAGGAAGGTTAGGCCGCCGGTGGAGGCATTGTCCGGGTAGTCGGAGGGAGCCTCGGATATGTAGTGGATGTGGTTGGTGCCGTGGGTGTATGTCAGCTTTTGCGGGGTGTCGTGGGTGATCTTGGGCAGGATCAAGGAGGCGAGAGATGAGGTCTGGGAGGATGCCGAGGTGGTGCACTCGGATAGGATGGTGGCGTTGTGGGCTATGCACGAGCTATACTGGGCGTCAGTGCGGCATTGTATGAGGAGGGAGCGAATGGCGACATACTAGAGGAGCGGCGTCTGAGTGGATGAGGATGCCATGACTGGGGTTGGCCACTAATGGCAGGGCGTTGTTGCGCGATGCAAAGAAATGAAACGGGAGATGAATAGGTGCTAATGAGTTGAGAGTTGAAGACGACGATGACGCTGGAATTGGTGGCACTTCCCGGCACTATTTTGCCCATCATTACCAGGTGGGTCTCGCCTGCATGTGCAGTACTCATCAGGACATGTCAATGTGGGGCCATTGAAGAGTCTGGACGTACCTATTGGGCTTATCGAGCCTCAGGGAGACAGGATAATGATTTTTTCAACATTCAATCGCAATATCAACATACAGAATTCGATAACCGGAAAATAAACAAGGTGCAGGAATTGGAAGAAGGGGAACAAAATATATAAGTAACGGGAAAGCGGGACAGGGGCAATTACAGAATGGCAACACCTCCACGATGCGATCCCTCCTCAAAACAGCCCGCACAGGCCGTCATGCCTTCACCACATACACCAGACACACTGCCCGTTCCACTAGACAACAACCATCTCCACGTTATCTGCGTGAGAGAGGCCCAGATGAGTCTCCATACCCAAAGCCAAACTCAAGTGCCGCCCAGCGCACCTACGTAATATTCAAGAGACTAGCCCTCACCCGCTTCGACGACTACCTCAAGGAGAGCACCTGGTCCAGCACCAGGCTCGAATACCAGGCTTATGGCCTCAAGTCTCGCCAAGACCTCGACCGTGAGGCAAAGCTGTTCCGCATCTCTATCGACCGAGCCTGCGACCTCGCCAACGAGCAGAATCGCGTCTCTCGCAAGGACAATCCCCTCTTTTGGTCCCTCCGCAATGCCTTCGTCACCGCCGACGTGAGGGGTCTGAACCAAGAGATCAAGTACGCCTTCCAGTCCTTCCTCATGCGCTCCAGGTTCCCTCAGAACATCCGCGCCATGCACCAGAAGATTGCCGACTTCCGCTATCCCTACGAGTGGTATCCCGCCACCAGGGCCATGCAGCGCACCATCCATCTCCACGTCGGCCCAACCAACTCGGGCAAGACCTACAATGCCCTGAAGGCCCTCGAGAATGCCAAGTCCGGCATATACGCCGGGCCTTTGCGCCTGCTCGCCCATGAGGTCTACTCGCGCTTTCAAGCCAAGGGGAAACACTGTGCCCTCATCACCGGCGAGGAGCAGCGTATTCCCAAGGACGTCGACCTGTACTTCCGGAGCTGTACTGTCGAGATGACCCCCCTCAACCATTCTGTTGATGTTGCCGTCATCGACGAGATCCAGATGATTGGTGACGTCGAGCGAGGCTGGGCCTGGACCCAAGCCTTTCTGGGTGTCCAGGCGAAGGAGGTTCACCTCTGTGGAGAGGAGCGTGCCGTCGAACTGATACAGTCCCTCTGCGCCACCCTGGGCGATGAATGCGTCGTACATCGATATAAACGCCTCAGTGGTTTGGAGACCATGCACGAGAGTCTGAATGGAGACTTTTCAAAATTAGAAAAAGGCGATGCCATCGTCTCCTTTAGCCGCGTCAACATTCACGCACTCAAGAAGCAGGTTGAGGCAAAGACTGGTAAGCGCGCCGCTGTCGTCTACGGATCCCTGCCGCCTGAGACGCGCGCTCAGCAGGCGGCCCTCTTTAACGACCCCGATAATGATTATGACTACCTGGTTGCGAGTGACGCGATTGGTATGGGTCTGAATCTTGAGATCAGGCGCATCATCTTCGAAGCAACGTCCAAACGTGACAGCTCCACCTTCCGACAGATGACCGTTTCCGAGTTGAAACAAATAGGAGGTCGAGCAGGTCGCTTCAAGACAGCAAGCCAGGCCATCCGGGCAGACTCTTCCAGCAACACCACCACTCCGGAAGACACCGCTCGCGCTCCAGGTTTGGTGACGGCTCTCGAGGATGAAGACTTGGCTATCGTGATCGAAGCATTCAATCGCGACCCGGAACCGCTGAAGACGGCCGGGATTCAACCTCCCGTGATGGCAATCGAACGCTTATCGACCTACTTCCCACCCAATACCCCTCTCAGCTTCATCCTCACGCGATTGCGCGACATTGGCAGACTGTCAGGAAGTTATCACTTGTGCAATCCCAAAGAAATGTTGGAGATCGCCGACTTGATACAGCCATTCCCTATGTCCATCTACGACCGCTGCGTTTTCTTGAACGCGCCTGTCGCCCTGGGAGCTGGCCCCCACGGGGCCAAGGTCCTTCAGGCGTTGGCGAAATGCGTATCTTCTATGGAGGGTGGCAACTTGCTTGATATTCGAGAAATAGAACTCGAGCTATTGGATGTTGATTGGAAGAAAACTAGATTGGGGGCGTCTGAGTACCTGAGGCGAGTGGAAACACTCCACAAATCCATTACACTTTACCTTTGGCTATCATACCGGTTCTCGGGTGTGTTCCCAAGTCAGAAGTTAGCGTTCCACGTCAAAGACCTCGTTGAGGAGAAGATCAACGAGTACCTCGCGGGTGTCAGCGTATCAGACATAAAGGCTAAGAAGAGGAGAGAGGCTGCACGAAAGGAGGCTCAGCGACAGCAAGAGAAGAGACAACAACTCCTCCAGGAAGACGCCATGGAAGGACCGCCGCACGAGGGAGTGGGAGAGTGGAATGAAGCAGGACATGAAGAGCCTCTGTATGATGACCCGTCTGAGCTAGACCAAGTCACTCGGCTCGAACCCGCCGATGGTGACAAACAGGCACGCCGGTAGACTTGTGTCAGTATATTGTATCACTATACTACATTTGGCATGGACGGCGTTAAGGTCATGGGATATGTTCAGGGCCAGACACATCTCGATATCAACAATTGTACACATATTATTGTAAAATATATCTATTAGTATTCCTACGACCACACTAGCATATAGCTCTTGGGTATACCCTACTGTATCATCATACAACCCTCTATCTACTTCATGAGAGGGGTAGAGATATTGCTAGATATTGATAGAAAAGTACCTAGTTTCCGAGATCATGTCTAGACCTGATCTCACCCAAAATATCCTCAGAGGTATTATGCTGCATACTTGTGGCATTAGTTTCAAGCTATTGATTTGTCAATTAGTTCTTCAGATCTGAGTTTAGCGCTTGAAGAAATTGAGTATCTACCACGGTAGACTGAAGCCGTCTCCGAATCGTAGAGCGCTATCTGCTTGATTGTTCTTGTTAAGCCTCAAAGTCAGCAGTTTGTTCTTCATGCCTCATCTCGAAAGCGAAGGGGCTCGGAGGACTCGAGCATTAGCCGTTGGTGGCAATAGCGCAAGCCAAAGATATTTTCGGTAAGTACCTAATGCGGCGGCGGTGATCTTCAAACGGATAGACAAATTGCGACCCCTACATGATGATATGCTCTGCTATAATCTTCACAAGCAGACCATGGTTCATCTCTTGAATATATTTACCTGTACCATCATATTTTCATCCCTCATCTTGATGTTATCGGTCATAGCATTTATAAGTACCTGCTTGTATCATTATTTACTCTCTTTTTATACTTTAGTCTATCACACAATGGCTTTCATTGGGAAAATCACCTGTCTCATCTCACAAGGCAATTACAACTAGTGAAATATTTGAAAGGTATCCGGGCTGCTTTTCCCCTTGATATCCGATGTAGTGGAAAGAACGACATCATGTACCTCCCTTCTCAGAATGTTAAGTATCTTTCACACTTCATATACCTTCTCCCTCATGGCAGAATCTCGTCGTCGCCTCTGCGTCCTCAACATTCCCTCGTCGCCACCCTCTCCTTAGATTTTGGTATCTTTTCTTACTATATCTATAACGAAGACCTATTCTGCCGCTCCTATGCTGCGATGGCAAAAATCTCCGCCATGGGGGGCTCTCTCAATAGCCCTCGCCTGCCATCCACACTTAGGCTACAAGATGATGACAGCTCCGAAGGAATCAGTCCTAAAACCCATCTCAGTCCAAGAACCGGTAAGACGGGTAATAGTTACAGTAGCGAGCCATTTGTAGGCCACGATAAAGCTCGTTGGGACCAAGGTTTGCCTCCGACCTCGTCTGTCGCTTCCTCTACCTATTTCAGACCGAGAAAGGAACATATGCCTGTCGAACAGCCTCTAGTTGTCGATCTATGCACAAACTGCCACAAACCACCCACCATATCTGTAGATCCTCCACGCCCGCCCAAGGACGGCTTCGAATGGGTCTGGTTCCCTGCTGGGTACTGGGCAGAGAGGCAGCTTCTAGAAACCGAGTCGTACACGAAGGAGGGGCGTAGGATCTTCCGATGGATCAAACCCTCCTGCATATCTGGGGGCAGTTTTTCAAAGCATGGTCCCAAGGACGTCAAACGCTCTCGCCCAAGCACCCATTCCCCGACCAGCACGTGTCAGTCCTGGCCCAGCACTGGTCACTCGCCAGCAGCCAACTACCAAACACCAGCCAGTACCGGACGATCACCAACAACAAACCCTCAGTCACCAACATTGGCCGCTCAATCGCCTCCCAGTGCTGCTTCCGGTCTATCCCCGGCCGAGTGGACTCCAGCCCATGGGGATTCACGATCTCAATTGGCGAGACGGATGGAAAGTAGTGCAAGCGGTACCATATTCCCAATCAATCGACTGCGAGACGATGGGCTCCCCAGCCCATATTTGACAGAGGAAGCGCACGTTACCTCTCTTCAATGGCCTTCAAGAGACGGAGGTTTAGCCACGAGCTCAGTGGACATGTCTAGTTTCCACCACAGCCATCTCCACGACCAGTCGTTATCAGTGGCAACCTTGACGGATGAGAGACTTTCAAGTGCTCTTCTACATCGTCCTGAAGCCTCTGTTAGTATGAGCTTCCAGGTGCAGAAAGAGCCTATATATAAACGCCTGCTGACCATGTCCAAAGGGGTGCGTATCACCGGCCATTCATTCTGTTTCTCTTTTCTTGATCTGTAGTACAGCAGACAGGAAACAGGTTGGGTTGAATGCAATTAACTTGCACATAGGAAACCCCTCATGGTACTGGTTGTCGTCCGATACCTGTTCCTACTTCCTGGGTTCCTCCTCCTACAATTGGAAGCCCGTCAGTGGACCATTCCTCTGATCGCACCAAGTCAGTCCCTTCATGCGAAACCCACTCGCCTAAACTCTTTCGAAAAAGGCGTAAGAAGAATAAGGAGCTAGAGGAAGATTCGACGAAAATAAGCGGGGCGAATATAAGTCGCGAAGGCTTCTCGGATGATTCTCCGGCGAGAACACCATCCAGAGAGAAATTAGGTCTGGTGGATGCGATTGGCCTTTTTGGAAGGAAATATGCACGATCACCAAGACGGACTTCAGTCGAGAGAGACAGTGTGACGTCCTTCTTGGATCCATGTTTCCCTGGCGGAGTGAGTATCTACCATCCACAATGAAAGCTTAGAAAGCCCCCAAGACTGCCAGTGGCATCACTAACGATAGCATTATAGGAGGCTACGCGGGTTCCAATCCCTAATGATGACGGCAACGTCACACAGTTGGCCTCCTATTTCAACAGGATAATACCTCAGGCCGGGACCACGGTCACTGCACGTTATACAAAGAAACACGATGGAAAGAAGGGTCTGCGACGTTTCAAGCCTTCGCGCTCCGATACGGCATCTTCCAACGACAGAATGCAGAATGCTGGGGGCACGTATAACGCCCCTTTGGCAACCGAACAACATAGACCTGCTTCAGACCCTGAGCCCAACAAGGGGCCGCACACACGGGTTGGAATAGCGGACGCGAGAGCGATGCCGTGGCGATCATTCGAGTTCGACATTCCGGAGCATCTTCCCTCAAGTCCAATATGTCCTGCCAATGCGCGTCATCCTATGGGCGGAGCGGGCGTCTGTGTCTATCATGGGCGCAGATCAAGCAACGCACTGGCGCGTAGAAATACAGACAATAGACACTCCGAGGGAGGTAGTTGCGGGTCAGTGCAGGGTGAAGATGGGGAGAGTTACGGGGGTGCGGGGGTGTGATGAGGGCAGTCGACGATTTCGAGTTGGCTGGCATTGGTAAAGGCGTACAAATGGAGAGACAAAGGCATGCCACAAGCATAGGAAGTAATGCAGAGGGTCAAGGCTTAATTGGTGAACCGGCTGAAGATGATGGTTTGATGACAAATTATATGACGATACACAGCATTAACTACCTAAGCGCGAGCAATCAGATTGACGTTGGAAATAATAGTGGTTGTCTAGTAATACAGGCTGCCGTCACTATGATACATGAGCTCCTTTCGTGTCCCAAATCCATGTCAAGATTCCTGGCGATATCGCTCAGGTCTGGAGAAGTTTCTTCGCACACGAGGCTCAGATGGCCAGTCGTCTTCGGACATCTAATCCTGAGACTGGATCTTGTTGTCGCCCTTGACGGCCTCGGCGTAGGTGGGTGGGGCGCGCTCGTCGCTGGGGCCGGATGAAGAGGAGGCAGCTTGATTGTTGGTGCTGCCGTAGTTCATGGGATCGTTTCGTGGTGGCTTAGGCTGCTGCTGGCGCCGTTGCTGGTTGTGGCTCGGGACGAAGACATAGACACGCTCGCCACGCTCGTGGTCTTGAGGGACAGATTCATAGTCGCTGGCATCGGGGAACTTGGCGATGATGTACCAGGCGTGGAGTAGGCCGGGGATATATCCCAGGACGCAGAGCAAGATGTTGATGATGGAGTCGGCAGAACAGATGCCGCATTTGACCCAGACTGTCCACCAGTCAGTCAATAAAGAGGTGAGGTGGGTGAGGCGGGATATGACGTACCAGCGAGGGGTGGGAATAGGATGGCGATAAGGCCGAGAAAGATGTCGGCTCCACACATGTCTACGATTCTTAAAAAGCCAAAGACTTCCAAAGGACCTATGAATCGATCAGATGTCTGAAGAGGCTGGGGTGGTTGTTGATGATGATGTCGAGGATGAAGGAGGGAGAAGTACGGAGCCGTAGAAGAGAAGACGATGAAGGAGGCACCACTGCAGAGCTGAGTGATGCAATATGCCCGGCAGGTGTTGCCTAAAGGGCTAGAACCCGACAGCAGGCGCAGCGGCTAGTCCCAACACAGTAAAAGACGGACCCTCCCGATGCACCTGACAATCTGACAATGGCTTGAATGGGGACAAGTGGGGAGTCTTGGGGAGTCATGCTTGTTCACGCTAAACCAGCAGGGCTTATCGCTTATCGGGGAAACTGCCCTACCGTCTACTTCGTAACCTCGATTTAACAATTCGGTTACAGTCGCGACAACTTTACTGCTTCCATCTATCCTCCCTCACATACAACCTCTGCGCGCCCCGCCATGGACGACTTCGAGGAGCTCGAGCTCTTGTCCCTCGTGTCCAAGGTCACCTCCGAGCTCCAAAACCACTTGGGAATCAATGAAAAGACCCTAGCTGAGTTCATCATCGCCCAGCGACTGCAATGTACTGCCCTCGACTCCTTCAAGACCAAGCTCGCTGCCATGGGTGGCGAGAGCTGGCCCGACAGTCTCTTCGACAGTATAGACCGTCTAGTTCTTACCATGCACCCAAAATTCAAGGCCTCGTCTAAAATACTCGACCACGACAAGCCTGTAAGGTCTATTCTAGAGAAGGAGAACCTGTTTAAGGGTCTGAGCATACCCGACAGAGAAGCTGCAAAAGTCGGCAACAACAACGATGACGACCAAGATGATGCATTCGCTCTTCTCGAGAGTTTGGCGCCCAAATCCAACAATCATCCACCCTCGCGCAAGCGGTCTAGGAGTCCTAGCGAAGAAGACGGCCGATATCGAAGAAAAGAGCGCCGTGATGATTACCACCATACCAGCAGGAGAGAGAAAAGGGGCCGTAGAAGGCGAGAACACAGTTACGATAACGACCAAGATCATGACCTCCTGCGCCGCCCTCCTCAACCTGAAATAGACGACGTGCCAGTGCTCTACAAGGTCTACGATGGCCACGTAACCGGCGTCAAAGACTTCGGCGTCTTCGTTAATCTCCATGGCGTCAAAGGCAAGGTCGACGGGATGGTACATATATCTAATCTCGTCCAGGGTCAACGCGTGAATCATCCCTCGGATCTCCTCACCAGGGGCCAGGATATCAAAGTCAAGGTTACCAAGATCGAAGGGACCAGAATTGGCCTTTCCATGAAGGATGTGGACCAAGACACAGGAATGGACCTCGCACCTGCTGCGCGCATCCAGTCGGGTGCTAATATGGAGGCCCTCGGGAGTCGGAATGGTGTACTCCCGCCGCAGCCTGTCGATCATACCGCTGCTTTGTCAGAGTACGCAGGCGCCCTCAGGAACCAAAGGCATAAAAAACGGATGACCTCCCCAGAGCGGTGGGAAATCCGTCAACTCATCGCTTCGGGTGTTGCCAAAGCCTCTGACTATCCAGACTTGGAAGAGGACTACAACGCGACGCTTCGCGGCGATGGCGATCTGGAGCTTGAAGTGGATGTAGATATCGAAGTCCGCGAAGAGGAGCCCCCCTTTTTAGCCGGCCAGACCAAGCAGTCACTGGAACTGTCGCCCATCAGAGTGGTAAAAGCTCCTGATGGATCGCTCAACCGCGCAGCCATGTCCGGTGCCGCCTTGGCCAGGGAGCGGAGGGAAGTCCGTCAACAGGAAACCGAGGCCGCTGAGCAGGAGTCCAAAGTCGATCTCTCTTCCCAATGGCACGATCCTATGGCCAACCCCGATTCAAGGCAATTTGCCAGCGATTTGCGTAATTCTAAGGCTAATGCTACCAAGAATGAGGGGGTACCGGAATGGAGGCGTGTTGTTGCTTCCAAGGATCAGTCGCTAGGGAAAAGGACAAACTTGTCCATGAAAGAGCAGAGAGAGAGTCTTCCAGTATTCACCTTCAGGGATCAAGTCATCAAGGCTGTTCACGAGAACCAGATACTTATCGTGGTAGGAGAAACTGGCTCGGGCAAGACGACACAACTTACACAGTATCTTGATGAGGCGGGCTTTACCAACAACGGCATGGTTGGGTGCACACAACCTCGTAGAGTGGCTGCTATGTCTGTAGCAAAGCGTGTCGCTGAAGAAGTGGGTTGTGAGCTTGGACATGAGGTGGGATATACTATCCGATTCGAGGATAAAACTAGTCCTTCCACAAGGATCAAATACATGACGGATGGTATGCTGGAACGCGAGATTCTCATCGATCCTGATCTGCGACGGTATTCGGTCATCATGCTAGATGAGGCGCACGAGCGGACTATTGCTACCGGTAAGTCTCATCTCTTCTCTTTTCCCTTATTCTCCTATCACGCTGACGGTTGATTTCAGATGTACTTTTCGCTTTGTTGAAAAAGACAGTGAAGCGTAGACGCGATCTGAAGATCATCGTCACTTCAGCTACTCTTGATGCCGACAAGTTTTCCGAATATTTCAATCAATGTCCCATTTTCACGATACCAGGCCGTACTTTTCCGGTGGAAATTCTCTACTCTCGTGAGCCCGAGTCTGATTATCTTGAGTAAGTTGATTACTCCTTTCAGCTTTCGTCTTGGAGAGAAGTCATGCTAACTTGATGCAGTGCTGCCTTGGTCACGATTATGCAGATTCATCTCACGGAGCCTAGTGGCGATATCCTTCTGTTTCTGACTGGACAGGAAGAAATCGATACCAGCTGTGAGATTTTATACGAGAGAATGAAAGCATTGGGCCCCAACGTACCAGAGCTGATCATCTGCCCCATTTATAGCAGTCTTCCAACTGAAGTTCAGTCTCGAGTGTTCGAGCCTGCGCCTCCTGGAAGTCGGAAGGTAGTTATTGCTACAAATATTGCGGAGACTTCTATTACTATCGATGGCATATACTACGTCGTGGACCCCGGGTTTGTTAAACAGAACTCTTACGATCCAAAACTTGGTATGGACTCCCTAATAGTAGTGCCCATTTCACAGGCCCAGGCGAATCAACGTGCTGGTCGTGCTGGGCGTACGGGTCCTGGGAAATGCTTCAGGCTGTACACCGAGGCAGCTTACAATTCGGAATTGCTCCCGACAACCCCACCAGAAATTCAACGCCAAAATCTAGCCCACGTCATTCTCATGCTGAAGGCGATGGGAATCAATGACCTCTTGCATTTTGACTTCATGGATCCCCCTCCGACGAATACTATGCTCGAAGCGCTCGAAACTCTCTACGCCCTATCTGCACTAGACGATGAGGGCTTGCTGACAAGACTCGGGCGGAAAATGGCAGATTTTCCCATGGAGCCGGCATTAGCCAAGGTTCTTATCGCCTCAGTAGACATGAGCTGCTCCGATGAGATATTAACCATTGTGGCCATGTTGAACATGACCACAATTTTCTACCGTCCCAAGGAGAAGCAAAATCAAGCCGACCAGAAGAAGGCCAAGTTCCACGATCCACACGGGGACCATCTCACCCTTCTCAATGTGTACAACGCGTGGAAGCAGAATGGCTACTCATCGCCGTGGTGCTTTGAAAACTTTATTCAGTTCCGGTCGATGAAGCGTGCCAAGGACGTGCGCGACCAACTCCTCAAAATCATGCAGAGGTATCGCCACCCTGTAGTGTCATGCGGAAGGGATACGAAAAAAGTTCGACAGGCCTTGTGCTCAGGATTCTTTCGTAACGCTGCCCGGAAAGACCCACAAGAAGGTTACAAGACCCTTGTTGAAGGAACACCAGTCTACCTACACCCTAGCTCCGCCCTCTTTGGCAAACAGGCTGAATGGGTGATCTACTTCGAGTTGGTCCTCACAGTGAAGGAATACATGCAATGTACGACCAGTATTGAGCCCAGGTGGCTCGTAGACGCTGCCCCGACCTTCTTCAAGGTTGCGCCGACTGATAAACTTAGCAAGCGAAAGAAGGCTGAACGAATACAGCCTCTGTACAATAAATACGCGACTGAAGATGATTGGAGACTCAGTGCCCAGAGGAGAGGTGGAAGAGGTGGTGGTGGTGGCGGTACTTGGGGTTGAATAACTACTAGGCTTTGTGGTCAATGTTTTCATGTAGAAATAATGCAGGACCCAGACTCGGAACGAGTTGACCAGAAAGGCTTCGATCCCATATTTCTCCACAATCTCCTCGGTCTTGTGAACTTCCTTCGGCGCAATGCTATTGTCAAGATTGCAATAATGACTGGCTGTGTAGATGGCCATAGTCTACGTATGGTGACATATCTGGGAACCAGGGGTATCCTTAATTCCACCAGAAACTAACGCTAAAACTTACCCTCAAACCCCGAACGTAATGCCACCACCCAACGGGTATATACAGAGCATCGCCGGGCTCGAGGATACAATCCACAAAGGGGATATCTCTGAACGTGCTCGCACTGGTCCGTATTGTCTCTTTCTCTCCTCTAGTCGCCTGTTCGTCTTCCTCGTCGTCGCTGTCCTTGTTTTCGGGGTCCCAACCTTCCAAAACGCCGACGTCGAAGAGACTCGTATTGCCCATCTCCACGCCGTTTTCTCGCCCGCGGGCAGCGAGACGGTTACTATAGTGCGGCGCGTACAGGCGGACGTATTTACGGCCGACGACTTGCGCTAGGATGTTGTGGTACGGGTCGTGGTGCAAAGGGCTGATGGTACCCGCGGGCCCAAACCAGGCGTTTAGAATGGGCTCGTCGAGCTCGGGGACGTCTGGGACGAAGATAGGGGGAGGGGTGGTGTAGCAGAGATCGGGGATCCGGATGTCGTTTCTTAGGCCTGGGAGCTGCGTGAAGAGTTGATGTTGGGCCAGGTAGGCTATGGGTGGTTCTTCAACGGTACGGCCAGAATCAGTACCAGTACCGGCGGATTTGGAAGCTGGATTAGATGCAGACGTAGATGTCTTGGTTGATGATATAGTTGCCGCTGTTGGTACTCTCGAGTCGTTGTTGTTCTGTCCAGTGAGTACCTTGTTGTAGCTTGCCTCGTCGTTGTCTGTTTTGATTTCTTCGTCGCTGCTACCTTCTTCGCAGGGAAGGGAAAGGGAAGGATCAACGAACTCGCAGAGAAACTTACGGAACGGCACAATTTTCTGCCCCCATCCGTCGTCCACATAGCTCCGCCCGATTTCGACTGGTACGAGACGTCGGCCGTTCAGTGTCCGCGACAGTAGGTACGCCGGACGATTCCACGGCCGTGTACTCATGGCAGGCCAGTCGGCCAAAACGCCGCTGTACACGACCGGTTCCGGCCCGAGCGCGGCATCTCGCGGCCGGTCTAGATATGTTTGAAATTCGTCGATGGTGGGGACATCGACTCTGGGGATTGGGTGCTGTACAGGTGGTGTGAAAGCTTCCTGAGAAGAGAAGGTTGCCGAGTGCAAGGGGGACTGGTCTTCAAGTCTAGGTCGTTTGGATGGATGCCTTTCGTCCACATGTCGTTGCGGCGGCTCATCACCATTTCCATCGGGGAAGGCCAGCGCAAGCAACTCGAACGCTTCGTCAATCCACCTCCGACCTCTTATCTCGCCTGCCCCTCCGGCCAAGATGAGCGCGAGATCCAGCGCTTTGACGAGTTCATCAGTGATCCGCCCACGGCTCTCTTCTTCACGACCATCGTGGACCGCAGAACTTCGCAAGAGGAGAAGGCAGAATTCCAAGATGCGCGCATCTGTATATAGCTGGCGCCAACAAGCCGGTAGGTCCTTGAAGAGAAAAGCGTAAAATTTGGAGTACGCAACCGAGGCGACATCCTCGACCCGCTTAAGAGCCAGGTCATATTCCTGGAGCGTGTGAGCATCAGTATTGGATGCTCCGTCTCGAGAGATGCTTCTTGTTCTGTTGTTAAGGCTTTGAGCTATGGTCGTCTGGCGCATGAGCAAATCTATGAGCGCTTCATCGCAGCTAGCTAGTGGGTGCTTCGGGATGGACAGCGCACCGGTGTAGTCGCTGTAGATTGACGACACCGCACCGTCGACATGGAGTATGAGGTTCTCATAGTACGGTAGTAGGCCATCCTGACCTTTCATTGTGCCGTCGACGGAAACGGACAAAGGGCGCGTGTTTGAAGCAGAGGAAGAGGTAAGGAAGTAGACTTGTCCTGTACTGGTCGCAATGTGGTTGGAGCATAGGATTAATGTATTTACTGGTGGTAATCTCATACGGCATATATGCATATAGACCATCTACACATGAACACTAGTACCTTGCTGCCACGACTGGAAATCTTGATCGCGCCTTTTATTTGACGATTTTCTCAATGCTACCCTTGCCCCAGGCAGCGAGACGCTTCTGGTCACACGTCTCCCATAGCCTTGAAGTCAAAGCATGGTACAGCTCTCGTTCTACTTCGTTATCACTCGCCGCTCTCTGAGCCTCCAGCCAGCTCACCGCACCAAATCTAGTCATAACAGTATCGCTCCCGCCTTGTATACACGTGCTTCGGTAGAGGACCCTTAGAATCTGAGTTCGCAGGTTTGGGCCCATGTAAGGGTTTGTTGACAGGGAGAACAGTCGTTCAAATACCCGGCGCTGGTGGAAAAGCCCCATGTCTCCTTGTGTTCGCAGACTATCAAGTAAGAATGTGAGAAGCCAACTGATTTCGGTATAATATGTACCATCTAGTGTCGGGCCATCTTGCAGGATTGCCTGCATAAGCGGAATATTGTCCGATCTCCATGTCGGTCCGCTGGTAAGGAAAATGTTGACCTTTTCGTAGAGACAGTGCAACGGGTTCTTTAACACATCAAGCGCTCTGCACGCAAAAATAACTAGGATGCTTGGAACGGGTCCGTCCGTGATAAGATCTCTGGCCGACTCCGCCAGTTCCATCAACAATAGCCAAACCTGTTCATTTTCTTCGTATGGCGACTCCTTGATTTTAGCAGCCATCTTGATGATATTGCTGAGAGCTTCCTTCCTCACGCTCAGATGTTCTGAGGAAAGCAACAATATGAGAGACGTGGCATAACCTTCTTCTACCAGTTCTTCGGGGGGCTTTGTCGACCATCTGAGAAGTGCATTCTCCTTGCTATCTAGGATGGGCACCGCTAGTCTTTCCTCTAGTTCTTGTAGGCTCATCTCATCACTTGGCTTGTTGCTTGTCTGCCGCTCTCTCGATGACTTATCATCGATCACATCATCCTCTAGGCCTGTATCCCCTGATATCGCCTTTGACTTCTTCGAAACGGTGAGTTTCGTACTCACTTTCTCGTCTTTGAGGCCTTCAACTAACAGACCCCTGATGGCATCCAGGACCACCCGGTCAACTCCTGCGTCCAGAGAGCAGCGCAGATAATTTCGAAGAAATGTTGCAAGTTGCTTCAACACGTCTTTCGCAGGTGAGCTTGATACAAAAAATGGTAGCTGCTCGGCAATTGTCATTAAAAGAGGAGAAGTTACTCCTGATTGATCTTGATCGAGCTCTTGCTTTTCTAAATGCTGCTCGATCATTTCTAGATATTTTGTTGGTGTCCTGGCACAGCGTTCGGCACAGTTGTCCAGAAATACCCAAATAGAGGGGTCAGTGCTCCCGGTCTTCCGAAGCGCCGTGATCAAAGGATTCAGGCCTGGCAATGAAGGTTGGCTCTCTACGAGCTGGTACTCATCAGCGACATAGGATAAAACCTGGCTTAGCTCTTCTCCTGAAAGCCCCGTTGTATGCTCGGTATAAATTCGAAGGAGTGTTATAAATGGCGAAAGAGGCATATCAAGCCCTTTGGCAAACCAACGCATGCTTGGAGAGTACTTGGCCACCCCACATAAGTGTTCCAGTTCCAGAGAAACTTGGGCGGGCTGTTCCTCAGCCACTCCGAACGCTTCAACGCGTTTTATGGCAGCTAACAGCAGCGAAGACACATCAAGCTTGGCTCTCAGAGCAACCTGGGGAATGACCTCAAAGTAGAGCAGTATCAGACGACTTGCTGCTTCTCGCTGGAGCACGTCATCATCTACCAACGAACGGTAATAGACCATGACGTCTTTTACGTCAGGGATTCTCTGGTAAAAACCATCAGTAAGTCGTCGCGCAGCCTCTTGCCAGATGGAAGTAGTCGAAGCCGAGGCGTGCCTGTGCATCTCCAGTGCCTTGTCCAACTTCTGCAAAGCTAGCATGAGAATACGAATAGCATAAAACGAAACTATCTCTGACTTGTTCGTCAAGCACCGTGTGATCGCCTTGAGTGTTATAGGACGCGGTATTATATTATCAAGTATGACGGATGCCGGCGGTGGCACAGCAGCATAACCATTGGCCATCCCAAAATAAGGTGGAACTGGAAGTTGGACAACGTTGTACAATAGAGCAGCGTATCCCATCCAGGCGGGTGACGGGCTGGGATCGAAGGTGAACGTTTGTTTATGCAGGAAATAATGAGCGATGAGCTCTGGTGAGTTTTCAAATATTGCTAGTAATAGCTCACTTTGTTTGGTGTTAGACCAAGGCTTCAATGACTGAATGAATTCAGCCAGCAGCATGTTCCGCACGGGAATCTCGGTTTGAAATTTACCTATCCAAGGAATGCTGTCGAGACCGAAGTCCGACGAGTTAGGGCTACCTGCGTCTTGTGCGAATGTATGGGCGTCTATGCCATCAGGATAGTAACCCTGTTCTTGTCGAAAGATGCCGACCGTCGAGTCGGTACAAGTGGCGACCAAGAGGTCATGCGCCGCATCTTCAACCGAAGACAAACTGCTCTCTGTGGTTTCCTCGGCAGGGGGGATGTCCTTCGCGTAGCCATACAATGAAGCTATCCGACTCAGTGAGTGGGCATTGAGTATCCTTATCTTGGCGTCTTTGGGAAGCTTCTTGTCCTTGACGACGGCCTCTTTCAGCGTGTTCAGGATCTCGGAAATCAACGAAGGCGGGTCGTCGGGCAGATGACGCATCAAAGCGGCCAGGATATCCTTCTGGGACAAGAGGTCTCTCTTGGCCTCGTAGTGGAGCAAGGTGAGGGCGGCGAGAAGAAAGCGGATGGCGTTGGTGCGGACAGAGGGTCGTTGGGGATCCTCGATGCCTTCACCAATGTATCGGAGACCCATGTTCCTGGCGAGAGACTTGAAGGTGTTGTTTCGGGCTCGGAAAAGCGGAGCAGCGAGAGCGCCGCCATCCAAGGAGATGAGCTCCTTCAGCAGCCTCAAGGTGGGGGATACTATAAAGTCCTTGCCCTTATCGGAGGAGAGGTTCTTGGCAATGAGGTCTTGTTGTGGCTTCAAGAGTAAGGTGCGGCAGATTCCCAGACCGTAGGGCACGAGGTCTACGCTGCTGGAGATGATCTTGAGCAAAAGCGCCAGCACTACGGGGACAGCAGACATGAGGTTCTCATTGGTCGTTTGGGCAGCCATGCTCCAGGTGTCGATAATGTCGGGTAGGTATATGGGGACGCCATCGTCGACTCGGCGGGGTGCGGCGACATTGAGGAAGTCAAGGACGATGTGGAGGTTCTCGGGCTTCTTCTCGTCGTCGGCTACGATACTGTCGAGGACATTCTTAAAGGATTGTAGGCCTGGAGGGAGGTTAAGGTTAAAACATGTTAGCTGTTGCTAGAAGGTGTTGGGAGGGGGTAAACACACCATGGCGGGCTTTTCGCAAGTCCTGTTCAAAGGTCAATAGCTGCTGGAGCTGTCTCGCAGTATGGACCTGCTCCGAGGTAGGCGGCTCGTGGATGTGTGCGGTTTTCTGTTTCTTGCCATGTCTTTCAGAGGTAAAAGATTTGCGTTTAGGCATATTGAATAGGCTTGTTCAGAATCCCGCAGCATTGTCTAGATTTAATGTTGTTGTTGTTGTATATAGTTCATCTTGAAGCCCAAAAAAAAAAAAAAAAAAAAAAGTTGACGATGTAGCTGTGGAGTAGGTACCTAGGTAGGCACATGGTCCCTCTATACTGACACTAGCTTGTTGGTGGGCAGCTCCCCGCCAACCTGTTCAGGACTAGTGCACTGTCTAATGTTTAATGCCGTCAATGGGGCATACGAAGTAGGTGATGGGCACGTTATTTTACGGAAGTATTATTATTAGAGTGGGTTCTTCTGTACGATGAGAAGTTGCAGGCATCCCCTCCAGCGAGTCTTGCCCTCCACGCGACTGCCTCAACCACCTCTCATTATCATCATCATCATCATCATCATCATCATCATCATCATGTCTTTCGTGCTTCCACATCTAAATACCGGCTGGCACGTTGACCAAGCCATCTGTAAGTCCCCATCCAACCACGCACCCCCCCTCTCCACCCACCACCAACTGACTTGATCCCCGTCATCTACAGTATCCGAAGAAGAACGCGTCGTCGTCATCCGCTTCGGCCGCGACGCCGACCCCGACTGCATGGTCCAGGACGAGGTTCTCTACCGCATCGCCGACAAGGTCAAGAACTTCGCCGTCGTCTACCTCTGCGACATCGACGAGGTCCCCGATTTCAACGTCATGTACGAGCTCTTCGACCCCATGACCATCATGTTCTTCTTCCGCAACAAGCTCATCATGGTCGATCTCGGCTCCGGCAACAACAACAAGCTTAACTTCGTCCTTGAGGACAAGCAGGAGCTCATCGACATCATCGAGACCGTCTACCGCGGTGCCAAGAAGGGCCGCGGTCTCGTTGTCAGCCCCAAGGACTACTCCACCCGATACCGCTATTAAGCTCCTCTCCCTCCATTTGCTCATCCAGCACACATCCCCGTTTTCTCCGATTAGGGTTGGTCTCACTGTTCAATACAAACCTCTACTTCTTCAACCTTGATCATGCTAATGCCTTTTTTGTTTCCATGCAACGCCTTTCCAAAGGTATTAGTGAATCTCTCCCCCCTTTTTCACAGGTATGGCCTCGCCCCATCACACCCATACATCTACTTGCTTGACTCCCCCTGTGCCCCTCGTGAAATGACCTTTCCATCCTGTCTATCACGTAAACCTTGATTTTTACCATCGCAGGCACGTCTCGTAGAGGACGGTATCCATGAAAATCTCAGCCTATATTCGTCATCATGAGTTGCCACCTGGGGCCAATTCATCTAAAACTGTTGACAACGCTCTGTCTTGCTTGCTCTACCTGGAGTGCCGGATGAATATTTGCTGTCTATTTTACATGTATGCCAACAGGTGAAATACACCGGTTCATTTTACAGATGTTGCCGTCTTGCTTGCCATTGTCTTCTAGCTAGATGCCCATCTGCCCAGATATATAAAGCAGGCAAATAATAGAGTGAAAAAAAGAAACAGGAGTGATTTCGCCCACACTGTATACAGAAGTCTCCGTATCGTGCAAGTTCGTCCTAGACATCCCCCGATGGATTCCTGTTGTGCTGCAAAAATGCGCTCGGCACCTTGGGCACCGGCGATACTTGTTGCGCAGCACGGAATAGTTCACGTTGACGGTCCGCCTCTCGTGACCGCCCGCCCGTCAGTCGCCGGACGTGTGTCCTTGTCGTCTGCTTGATAGGCTTGATCATGTTCTCGAGGAAGAAGGACCCCTCGGTTGGCACTGCCGTCGGGGGCTGCCGATAATCTTCCCCATCCCCATCCGAGAAAACATCCTCTGTCATCTCCTCATCTGACGTGAGTTCGCCCAGCTGTGGCTGATACGAGGCCGGTGTTGAAGGCGACGTAATTGATCGAGAATGGAGCGACGGTCTCATGAATGCTGTCGGGTTCATCGTATTCGCACCACCGTCTTTGGCCACAGGCAGCCGATCAAAGCCGTTTTGAAAAGTAGACGTGTTGTTCGAGGCTTGGTGTAGAATGGGTAACACATCATCATATAATCGAGCACTGGACTCATAGCTATCGGGCGCAAATTCAGTTATTGTTCGTGAGGACCGGCCGTCGCTGGGTGAGTTCTGCGACATATCATCAAAGAAGTCGTCTAGGCTGTCCAATTTAGTGATCAGGTCGCCCGTGTGACTCTCCCCACGTGCATCATCTGACATCATGGTTTCCGTCCTGTCCGGTATCTCGAAGTAACCATACCGGTAATCGTCTGCATGGAATGCAACATCTGGGGTGGGAGTCGGGTCAGTAGGAATTCCATCTTCCGCCTCGGCTTGGCACATATAGAAGGCAGCATGAATGTTAGCGCGAGTGCTATCCGTCTTCTTTGCCGGTGCAGGGATAGCCCAGCCTGACTCCTCAGGTATTCCGAAGAGGCTCTGTGTCCTCTCGTACTCTTTTCTGATAGCTCTGGACGATGAGCGAGTCATGCTCATCCGGAGATAGTGTCTTTCCATCGAGGAACCTGAGACGGCGACCACCTTGTCTAGGACCACCAGAGCATCCATACAAAAGTCTGTCTGGAGTAATCGAAGAAGCGGCGAGATCAAGTCGGGCCCGTGCCCAGCAATGTCAGGTCTCCGCATCTCGATGTTGGGGATTGCCACACAAAGAAGACGCATTGTCATCAGCTTCACCGAGGGGATGCCGTTGGTGAGAAAGCCCATTAACATGGTCAACATTTTGAAATCCAGTTGGGGCAGGAAGAATTCGCGGAGAGTACCGAAAAGTTGCACCATCATCTTTTGACTTGATGCAAAATCTCCATCGATAAAGGCTCCCAGAGCATTGCAAATTGATACGAGCCCCTGGGCCTTTGCAACTTCAAATAGAATCCCTACTGTCTGCACAGTTCGATCGTCGATGACGTTTTGTTCCATGGCTTGTAGGCACCGAGGGAAGTTGGCAAGAATTGAAAAGAACAATCGGTCGTCATTTCCAATGAGGGGATCGCTTGGTAACTGCACAAGCTTGTCTAACAGATCTAAGGTGGGTTGAAGACAGAGGGACGACCTCAAGCCTTTGTAAAGTAAGGGCTGAATGCCTTCAAAAATGCCATCCCATCGTGACGGCTGCCCGTCCAGTAAGGCCACACGTATTACGTGAGATCTGAAATCAAGCTTCTCGACGTACTCGTCAAGCATTTCCAAGGCTTCCAGAAATTCAAGCTCATTGATCGACTCCAGACAAGCGCAAGTTGTCCAAAACAGCTGCGGATATGATAACAGCTTCTCGGGGTCGAGTTTTACAATTAAAGTCTTCAAAGTCGTTAGAATTTCCATGGAAAAAGTCTGTATCTCCGAGTCCTCATCAGCAATCGTATTGGAGAGACGTGCAAGCATATCTCCCAGCATGAGCTGATCCACAGAGGTGAGAATGCAGCGGAAAATCTGGAATGACCGGCATGCCAGATGGCGAACTGGACAAGAAGTTGCCCAAGTCAAAGATAAGCGGCTCCATTGCTCCTTGATACCGGGAAAGGTGATCTCGAAGGTCTTCACAACTTCAGTTGCGAGATACTCCATGCTTTGCGGGACCTTGTCATCGCGTTCGTCGACCTTTCCATTGCTATCCTCGTAACTCCACACGACTGTGCGATCATGTCTGCGAATTGCATCAATAAGGTTTTCAATCGAAATTTTCACATCATGTGGTATTGTGTCATCAACACGCGAAATCACCAGCTCATGAATTAAGTGCACCAGCATCTCCCGAGCTTGGTCCTGTACAAGAGGAGTATAGTGATCCCACAAGACGGTCACAACCTGCAATAGGATAGGTAGGTTGTCGGCCGTGAGCTGTACCGGTGCAATCATCAAGTCAACTAGGAGAATAAGAGAGAGTTGGCCTAGTGAGAGACCGGCCTGTTTTGTGCCTACTGGCAATGCTTCAGACAAATCGGCACAGTAGGGTAGCTGATTGATATCTGGCGGAGGCGACACTGCTTCCTTCTTCTCGTTTGGAACCATAGCCTTGGGTGAGATTTGCATCAACAGAAATTCTACGACTTTGATTCCTGGTGTTGTCGTTGTGCTCGCTAAGAAAACAACAATCTGCTTGGCATATTCGACAAAGTTCTGTTCTCGTCGCTCAAGACAGAGGGAAATAATGAAATCCAGCACAAGACGAACATTTCCAGGGTAAGGACCCGTCGCCAGCGCTTGCCACAATGCTTGCACTTCGTTATGCAATGCGCTGCTAGATTTAATTGTGATTTCAAGTAGGTTGGCAAGAAGGACATATGACTGGGCTATAGGTCCACCGTTCGGGTCGACTTTGAGCTCGATAGACTGGATCCAGGGTAGAAGGACTGCTACAATATTTCGTTGAACTCCAGGTTGAAGATTCTTGAAATAGAGAGTAAACTCAGAGGATATGTGGAATGCAAGATCAGGGTGCTGCTTGGCGATCCGCTTAGAGATCTCGAACTGGGCTAGTTTGTAGACAGCTTTGGTCTTGTCAGAAATACTGATATCAAAGTCTTGAATTTTGGAGTTACGACCACTTTGCTGCCTCTCTTCTAGTGCTCTGAGGACCCGAGCTGACTTGGATCGTACGTCGCTTGAATCATTTCCCAGAGTAAATAGGCACAGCCCCAGAAGTTTCCAGAACGGTAAAGGATAGCTAACACATTCGAGGAGGACCTCGGTGATTACCGAAAAGTAGCTTCCAAGAACCTTTGGGGTGTCTGTCAAGTAGCAGCGGGCGATGCAGTGTTCCAACAAATATGGAGATCCCTGGTTGTAGATTATCAAGTTCTTCAGTGCTCTTCTCCCGATCACATTGACACGATCACTGCCTGAGCTGAAAATCGCTTCGATCCAGGTAAGCATGCGCCGAAGATCAAATTGTAGAACAGCACCGCTTTCGGTCGTAACACTAACCGGGCCAGCACAAAGGGCCGCCATAGCGCTGAGAGCGGCAGTTCTAAGATTCCTCTTCTCAATCTCCATTGCTGCTGTAATAGTTCCTCGCTCTCCAAGAGATTGCAGGTCGATCAGTGACTGGCGCATCGTGTCCTCTCTTACACGAATCTGTTGTTGATTGGGTGAGAATCCACACCAGTCTTCCATCAACGTAAATGCAGATTTGCGGGATTCAAATGTCATCCATCGCGAAGGATCCTGGGTACGGTTTAGTCCTTCAAAGAGTTCTTCCATCAAGCCACAATAATGGCGCCGAAGTTTTTGGAACTCCCAGTCATTCTGCACGTCTCCATCCATCAGGAAGAGCTTCAAGTCTTTGGTATAGACGCAAAGATTATTAAGGATCCATTCATCCTGATATGCGCCTGGAATTTTGAGAAAGTGAGAAGTGAGCTTATAGACATGTGTGAGTTCAGTCCAGAGGAGATCCATTTTGCGGTTGCGCTTCGAGCTGCTGTTGGTTCTCTGGTGCAATCTGGCTCTCGCCTCGTCGTTGCAACGGGAAACTTGGCCTTGCAACTCTTCCAACAAGGTCTTATAAATATGAATGTTGATTGAACCCATTGATAGGACCACCGCTTCTCGAACAGAAGCAGAAGAGACGGATAATAATGGGATTAGATACTTGAATAAGGCCCTTGCCGATACAATCTTTTCGGACGACTTAGAGCCTTTTCGTACATGTTGAGGGTTCTGCGAGGCGCCGTTGAGTATGTTTCCAGTATCAGCCAAAGTTGTACAAGCAAATGTGAGGTAGAGCTTCCACTGCTCAATGAGAACTTCGGGTTGTGTGGTGGGTGTTCGTCCGGTCTGGCGAGCACTGGCCGGATCAGATCCATAGTAGAGACCTCTACTTGGTTCTGACAAGGTGAAAATAGTTTTGTACATCTGCAATATCCGGTTGCAAATTAGATCCCGGCCAATCGTGACCGTGAATGGGCATTGGTCGTAGGCGATTCTTATCAAATTGGGGAATATTTTGAACCAGAGAGTCGTGTCATATGAGACATCGCTAGTACACAGCTCGATCAAGGCTCCTTTGTTGTTCGTAGTTTGCATTCCCCGTTGCAGCCGACTGCGCTCTGCTACTGATAGGTGCTCGTCTTTGAAACTCATGACCTGGACAGAATCGTTTTCCAGTATGTCGATCAAGCGAATGTTTTCACCCTCCTGAGCTCGATCTTTGCCCAAAGCAAAGTCAAATTCTGTAATCAGTCGAAGAACTGTGATGGCAAAATGCCTGACTCTTCGAGATTGAGAACACAAGAAAAATAAGCCTCTGGCCTCAACGTGGTCTACTTCGGCCCAGATGCTAGACAAGTCCAGCTTCAGGCCTCTTTTATCGTTTAAAGTTGTCTCTGCAGACTCAGAAACGGAGTCCATTTTCTTTTGCCTGATCTCATCTCTCCAGATTTGCAACAGTTCAACATATAGTCGCAAGGTACTCTCGATATGCCCAGGGCCAAGCATTCCTCCATCTGACATCGTCGCATAGCGATCGTCGAAGTTGAATATAAATCGAGCAAATCCCATCGTTACCTGATGGGCGTGGGATTGTTTGGCTATAGATTTGAGAGACTGCGCTGACGATTGAGCGATCTTTCCTTGCACATGTGCAGTCCCTGTGCAGAGAAGATTGACAAGCGGATTGAAAGGTATATCAGGCGATAGACATCGGGGCAAAGCTTGGACAGCGACGTGTAGAAGCCCGTAGAAAGCCTGTTTCTGATCTGCAGGGCTCTGGTGATCTTCACGTCTCGTAAAGTTGAAGGACTCAGTGATGGGTGTTTTCGGTCCAGGATTGTTGAACTTCTCATCTAGTACCGCTTGTCCTCCAAACGTATTATCACAGATGATGGTTATTTTACCTAATATTTCTGAGAATTTCTTGTAGTATTCTCGTGCAACTTCGCTGAGTAACCCAAGCTGAACAGGGCGGGATAGGGCTTCTTCAGGATCGGGTGCAGAACGGCTCATCGCGGTTGGGTAACCACCCGGAACAGATGTCGGTGAGTCAGGCAATCGATCCGGACCGAGCGGAGCTGAACCTTCCTGGGGGAACGGCGGTCGACCTTGCTCCCCTCGTTCCAAGTCCGACATGACAGCTAGAAAGGCTCTGATTCCGATGACC
This sequence comes from Xylariaceae sp. FL0255, assembly GCA_022578795.1. Lineage (NCBI taxonomy): Eukaryota > Fungi > Ascomycota > Sordariomycetes > Xylariales > Xylariaceae > Xylariaceae sp. FL0255. Next base: position 219,375 of record MU388849.1, on the reverse strand, counting down.
ATTCTATCGGGTTCCAGCTGCTCGACTCTGAGCTCCTTATTGGAATTGAACAGGTCGGCATTTATCAAGGGAAATATGATGGTTTTACAACAATATTCCGTGTGTGCATACCCAATGATCCTGATAATCTGGATGAGTGGGCCATTTGAGGCAGTATCAGTGACGGCAAATGTACGTTTGGTAGGCGGCAGGACAACAAGCATGACTTCATCGAGCTTCCGCGCAACGTTGGGACCCGTTTCCTTGACTCTGTATAGGTAGGTCCACAGCAAACGCGATATCGCCAAAAAACATGTCGGCCTTGCCGTTTTATCTTTTAGTCGTGGTTGTAGACCCCGTATAAGTTGAAGCCATTGGGTGCCAGCAGTATCAGGTGGAGACACGCAGAGCATAGTCGATGTCAATGGGAAGGAAACCGTCCAGTAGCGAGGTTTAGTGATCATCTTGGCAAGCCGCGTACCAATGTGGCTCAAAACCTCTTGCCATTTCGGATGAGTGAAGTGAGCGTTAGTGCCGTTCGCAGCAATGGGAAGTAGTAATGTTTCGAGGATGCGGCAAAAGGCTGATTTGACTCTGTGACCATGAGCCTGCGGGAATAGGCGCCCTAGTGATATCAAGAAGTTACGCGCTCTATTCCAGTTCTCCTCCGTGTCCATCCTGAGGCGTAGATGTTTCATACCCCCCAAAACAAGTTCGACTTGACCTTCGGGGTCTTTAGTTTGTGATGTCGGGCTACGAGTTGACAGGTCGTGCAAGGAGTGCGTCAAATCAACGATAAATCGATCGGACACGCTGGTAAAATTAACAACACTCATAGTCCCAAGCAGTTCAGCAAACAGATTCCAATTGGCCATCTTGATAGGTGAAACATCGAGCTGCTCCACATCAGCGATCTTGAGCTGGCCAAAGATAATGCTTTCCAGTTTGTCCTCCATTTCAGGCGTAATGGAACTAAGGCTGCTTTGTGATATGACCTCGAGGAGAACTCGACATAATATATATATCGAGACAATTGAGCGTCGCTCAGCCTGGGCGACAAATTCCTGCTTCGCTGCCACAGCGGCTGGCCCCGTCAGAGCGGCGGTAGGGTCTGATGCGTTTGCAGCCATCATTTGCGTTGGCTCGGTATTCCGCCTGATTAGGCTTGGGATGGGTTGGACAGCTCTCGATTGCTGGAGCTGACTTCGAGCCTCATTGGCATCTTCACTTTTGAATTTCCTCCACAACATGATGGAATCAATCAAAGATTTTGGTTTCGGACTCGCAATGTGACCAAGGGCTACAATGAACTGATCAAACGCAGGATCTGCACGCGGACCACAGATCCTTTCGATCCTAGGCTCCGGGTCAAAGGGAACAGTGATACACTCATTCAGTTTCTCTTCGGCATGTGCAATGAAGGAAGTGAACAGCACATGCAAAGCGTATTCGCCGACCGTCTTCGTCTCGTCTCGGTGGTGCCTCGAGGAGTGGGAGTGATGGTGCATATGATCACGACGAGCTCTGCTGTGCATGCGTTCAATGCTCTGCTGGGTCAAGGTGGCATTTGTGCTCTCAGACACGGAAGACGTCGAGGCATTGACAGTCGACCCCGACAGAGCTGTGGGGGGGCGGGAGGTTGTTGAGGTGTCCATATCTGGTCGGACGGGCAGGAGGCCAGCACCGGCGGCGGCTATGATCTGAGGGCTCAGAGGGCTCGAAGAGGAGCTGTGGCTGCCATTCCGGGAATGCTGGATGCCGTGGACAATGGATGTCTGGCGGTGGTGACCATAGGCAATGGCTCGGGAATCTACAGCACGCTCGATGATGGCTCCAATGCCCAGTCGCGCGGTAGCACTGCGGGAGGGGGGAGCAGTGTCAGCAGAAGGCTGGGAGGTTTCGGGGATGCCAGCGAGCTTCTCGAGAGAAGATTCGCGAGAATGTTGGATGGCGCGGCTGACGGCGGAGTCTGCAGGCAAGGACTTCAAGGTGTGGTCCCAGGCGTCGGGGTCATCGTCGCGGACGGTGAGACGCGAGGTTGAGCGGTGTATGGTTGCGATGTTGTCTGTCGGCAGCGTCTTGGACGGAGCTAGACAAGATGGTGACAGGGACGTCAGCTTGTGAAACACGGTGGCGGCTGTAGGAAGCCGTTGCAGAGAGGATGGCACTCACCCATGGTCAGATCGAGGTGCCCATGCTACAAGGCATGTGTATTGCTGGTGGAGCGGAAAACGAAACGGAACGGAGCAAAACTATGCAAAACAAACAACAAAATCCAATTCAGGTCGTCATCACGTCGTCGTGGGTGTCGAACGTCTGCTCGTTGCACATCGTGAACAGCTATCAGCCTATCGCCCCAGCAATTCCTTCCAGGGGGCAGGGTCCAACCTTAGGAAGGTAGGTATGCCCAATCGATGTGACACGATCCCGCCCTGTAGCGGGAAGCTGGAGCCACTCGCCAGCTGCCACAATTCCGCCCTCCCCAGCACTCTCATACTTACATTACACACGTCCCTTCTTCCACACTCCTGAAGGTGACCGTCAAACCTGTAGTCAGAAGCATGGTAGTAGAAGATCTAGGTTTCCTATGTAAAAGTATGCAGCGCCTTGACAGATCGGATAATCAAGGCGGCGGCATGATGAACCGCACGGCGGAGACTTTTATCCTTACCTACATGACCTTACGCACGTTAATCGTTAATGGACGTTACCGAGAGACTGGTAAGTTTTGCCATGCATTACCATAATGATACATGGAGCTACCTATTATATAAGAAGTGGTACGCACATGTAGGTCCTTTTGATAAACCTTACTCCAAGAACAGAAGTCGAGAAGATCTCAGGCTGGATTATCGGCAGATTAGTGCTACAGAGGTCCTGCATGTGGCTTATGAAAACTCCTCCAGGTCCAATAAACATCAATATCTATCGAACCCTGCTATATCCTTCACATAAGCTTTATGCCGTTTATGCAATCGGGTATGGTGATTTATTTAGATCACGAGTAGAAAGAAAGCGAAGTTGATATAAAAGGTGTACACATTAGTCACTTCGATTTATGGCCCTGCCTTACCAGTGGGTTCTCTTCTAGGTTCCAGCCAAGAAAAAAAAAATTTAACCACTTATCAGATCAAACGACAACGAAACCCATCCACGATCCAGAACATTAACCATCATTCCTACATGTATACAGTTGTCCAAACTATTCCTTTAAGTGCTATTTCAGCATCAATAAGCGAATACGAGAGCGAGGATAAGCAGCTAAAGGTAGTCCTTTCTTGACTCTTATTACAGGCAATCTTCCGCTTAGACAAGAGCACAACAGGAAAGCATGTGATTGGGACTCTGGAGTTCTTCTAGAAAGCGATAGAAAATTAAGCGCCTGCGGGAGATGAATCTATAATTGGGTCTCTCCGGGTTTGGAGAAGCTAATTAATGCCTACAAGGGGGATTCGGTTCCTTTGACTGAATTCCAAGGCTTCTGGGCTGCATAGAGGTGGCCAAACGAATTGTCAATAAGAACAATGCCATAACTCTTTAAAATATATGTATTGAAGGCTCCATTTCACAGGGAGTAGGTCCAACGGCTCTCAAGTAATTGGGTAATGTCGCAACTCAGGCAGTGCAGCGGGATAATTTGCCCCCATCAATGCCGTGGCTGTCTTTGCCTGTTTGAGTAACACCGATCAAGACCGATGACCCTAGATACTGCCGAGTCAGTGGCGCAAGTACCGCGCTAGACAATCTAGAATCTATAATACCTACAAGTACCATTCTTAGGTCAGTGATAGTAGTAATTATTAGTGCTTTTGATGAGTAAGATAATTCGAAGGATACAGGCCATGTCATAGCAGGTAGGCATCTTTATTACTGAAAGGGGGGCCCTTAGGCAAGTGATTTCGATCGGGACAGATTTCACGTTAAGACTTTCCCTTTTGCATTGTCGGTAAGAAAGAGCGATCACGGCGCATATGTTCTTCATAGGCACAGATCATGTTCTGGGCCATCAACAGTCCGCAGTGGCACACGGCTGTTTCCTCTTCTTACCGTCATGTGTGTGAGTGTTCGTGAAGTGAGGATGGTGTTTGATACTGTGGGTGTCAATGAGTATGAACAATAGGGCTATCGCCTCATCAGAGCTTTAATTAGAATTATTGCATGGTTCCGTTTACAGTAGTAGTGGAGCTCGGGCGCCGTTGTGCTGTTGGTGGTGGTGGTGGTAATGAATAATAAGTACAAGTGCTGTGCATACATCCATAGGTAGGTAGATGATCCATGGACGCTTATCATCCACTCCCGGTGGAACGATAAAACTCCCGCCTATGCCACAATCCCACCCCCCTTCCGAAATCCGACCTCATTTTCTTTGCCTTGTCCGACAAATTGTTACCACACCCACCGACCCGAGGGCTCGAGTCTCAGCTTCACTTCAGACGAGGGCACCGACATTGTCTGTCGCTTTGAGTCTTGTCTCCTGGTCCCTGAGCCATTCGTTGGCCTTATTTTTTCCCCTCTTGAATTCTATCTCGCACGCCTGCATAATAGCCCTAGCTGTGTGCTATCTCCTGCAGCCGCGCCAGACCCTTCCTAAAACCGTCTGAGAAGGAAATAATTCGACGACGTGTTGCTCGTGCTTCTCCTCCTCTGTCTTCTTCTCTGTGAGTTTGCAACCGCCTACCCAAGCCAAAGCCGACCCCTTCCGGCGCGACTTTTTGAGCTGACTTGCGCTTTTGTTTAGTCTGCTCACATTTGACCGAGGGCTGTATCCTACTTTCGCATCAGTCAACGCGACAACTTCCTCGCATACGCCTCGTCCAAATATGGCTGCCCAGCTTGATACCCTGGACATTATTGTCCTGGCTGTCATCCTCCTGGGAACGGCTGCCTACTTCACTAAGGGCAAATACTGGGGCATTGTCAAGGATCCCTATGCTGCATCGCTTGCCAATGCCAATGGCGCCAAGGCTGGAAAGACCCGAAACATCATCGAGAAGATGGAAGAGACGGGCAAAAACTGTGTCATCTTCTACGGATCGCAGACCGGCACCGCCGAAGATTATGCCTCAAGATTGGCGAAAGAGGGCAAGAGTCGTTTTGGGCTCGAGACCATGGTTGCTGATCTAGAGGACTATGATTACGAGAACCTCGACTCTTTCCCCTCTGACAAAGTTGCCATGTTCGTTCTTGCCACTTATGGTGAAGGTGAACCAACTGATAATGCCGTTGATTTCTATGAATTCATCTCCGGTGAGGAGCCTTCCTTTGCCGAGTCCAACGATCCCCCTCTCGGAAACCTTATATATGTCACATTCGGTCTGGGCAACAACACTTACGAGCACTATAACTCCATGGTCCGCAACGTCGACAAGGCCCTGACGAAGTTTGGTGCCACCAGAGTCGGCGACGCTGGTGAGGGTGATGACGGTGCTGGCACAATGGAAGAAGACTTCTTGGCTTGGAAAGACCCCATGTGGGCTGCCCTGGCAGAGAAAATGGGGTTGGAAGAGCGTGAGGCTGTCTACGAACCCATTTTCGGCATTGTTGACCGTGAAAATCTGACCAAGGATTCGCCCGAGGTGTACTTGGGTGAGCCTAACAAGATGCACCTCGAAAAGAACGCTAGAGGACCCTTCAATGCTCACAACCCCTACATCGCCCCGATTGCCGAGTCTTACGAGCTGTTTAAGGTCAAGGATCGTAACTGTCTGCACATGGAAATTGACATCAGCGGATCGAACTTGTCGTACCAGACCGGTGACCATATTGCTGTTTGGCCTACTAATCCTGGTCAAGAGGTCGATGCCATGCTCAACATTCTGGATCTCCAGGACAAGAAAGATTCCGTCATCAGTGTCAAGGCGCTCGAGCCAACAGCTAAGGTTCCATTCCCTACTCCTACCACCTATGATGCCATTATCCGATACCATTTGGAAATCTGTGCTCCAGTTTCCCGTCAATTCCTCGGCACCTTGGCTGCATTTGCTCCCGATGACAACATCAAGGCCGAGATGACTAAGTTGGGTAGCGACAAGGACTACTTCCAGGACAAAATTAGCAAGTATCACTATAACATCACGCAAACCCTGAGCACTGTCAGTGGGGGTAAGAAGTGGGCCAACATTCCCTTTTCAGCTTTCATCGAGAGTCTGACTAAACTTCAACCTCGTTACTATTCGATCTCGTCCTCCTCCCTTGTTCAACCTAAGCAGATCTCCGTCACAGCAGTTGTTGAGAGCCAAACGCTGCCCGACCGAAAGGAACCATTCAGGGGAGTTGCCACCAACTACTTACTTGCACTTAAACAGAAGCAAAACGGAGATCCAAACCCAGCCGCTTTCGGTCTGACCTACGAACTGATGGGACCTCGCAATAAATACGATGGCATTCACGTTCCTGTACACGTCCGTCATTCGAATTTCAAACTACCTTCAGACCCATCCAAGCCGGTCATTCTGATTGGACCGGGCACGGGTGTGGCTCCCATGCGTGCATTTGTTCAGGAACGCGCCAAGCAAGCAGAGTCCGGTGAGAATGTCGGACATACGATTCTCTTCTTTGGCTGCCGAAAGCGCACTGAAGATTTCTTGTATGAGTCCGAGTGGGAGGTAAGCTAATTTACAAAATCAACCAAGGAATACAGGGCAGCTACTTACACATGCACAGGAGTATAAGAAAGTATTGGGCGACAAATTCGAGCTTGTCACAGCCTTTTCTCGAGAAGGTGCCAAGAAAGTTTATGTGCAACATCGTCTCAAGGAGAAGGCCAAGGAAATCAATGAACTTCTCCAACAGAAAGCGTACATCTACGTCTGTGGTGATGCGGCTAATATGGCCAGAGAGGTCAATACAGTCCTTGGCCAGATCATTGCAGAACAGCGGGGCATTCCTGAAACCAAGGGTGAGGAGGTTGTGAAGAACATGAGGGCCGCAAACCAGTACCAGGTATGACAATAACAACCCTGCCACAGCGGTTCTGTCGAATCACTGCTAACCAATTTATAGGAGGATGTCTGGTCATAATCAAAATAGAACAAAGAACGGTATAGTGATCTTGGGCGATACCGCACTTAATTTAGCATGCAAGAATGGGGTGTTAGACTGGCCTAGACCTTCCGGTGGAGTTCTGGAGGCCTGGGCAATTACATAAGGCCTCTGTGATCACAAGATATCTCGTATCTGGATCTAAGTACAATGTAGTTTATTTCCTAGGGTATTAGAGGTTTGATGTGTAGATCGCAAGTTCACATAGCTAAGCATCCTATATAATTTCATTATTTCCCCTCAGGTTTTACCATTCCGTGCCTAGCGAGTTGTGTATGCTAAAAATGAATCAAAGAAACAGCTGTAGATATATTGATAGGAGCTATCTACTTTGTCCTTCGGATGCCAAAAAAAAAAAGTAATAGCCCATGAACTCGTCTTAATTGTCGACAAACTTTCTTGTTTGCCGGAGCTCAGGACATCTGTATCTTTCTGTGTGTGATATTCCCAATTGAAGGCATTAAACCAATTTTTTCCAGACAACTAATCTTGAGACAGATAGCCGATCTTTTTATTCCTTTTGCTTTTTGAATGCCGTCATCGACGATCCTAAGAAGATGGAATAGTTCTCTTATTTCTTTGAGACTTTCCTTAAAGCGAATATTCAACACAGTCCAGTCGGATCCCCTCTCCTGCTCCAGGACTACCTCAGATATAAGAAGCTTGAAAAATGATAGCTCAGAATCCAGTTGATGGCTTCTCTTTGCCAACGGAACACATTCTGCCTTTCTTTAGCCGAACCAGACCGGTCATGTCATCACTAGTCCTCGACCTAGTCAACTGAAGTGAGACAATAGACTACGCGAGACAATAGTGTCAGCCCTCTGTTAAGATAGCAGATACAAAAGAAACGATCAAATGATTTCGGGTGTTTTTCAGCAGGTAATCACCCTATTGGATCAGCTTCATTACCTCCGACAGCCTTCAAATGTCTTAGGACCTTCGAGGATTCGCTGATATATCCTGTTGTTCCTCGAAGTCGTGCCGTTCAAACTGCTGCAGCCGCATTGCTCCACTGAATAAAAGAGCGACCAACTTCTTCCCCATATATTTCTCATAATCTGTCTTTTCTACCCACCACAACTTGATATCAAACACCCTATCACGGTCGTTCAGCTAGGCATACCATAATGCATATACATGTCGAACATCCAGGTTATTTTTGATACAATTTACAAACAGATGATCATTTCTTACCACATCAATTTAGTCAAACATCAAAGTGGCCTTTCGGACTCAACAGCGGAACCAAGCTAACAAAGGCATGACTACGGTGACAACCCGAGCTGGTTACCACGAAAATAACTAGTTGGCATCACGAGCCCCTACCATTTGATATATTGAGGCCATGTCTTGTAAGCAGAATGCTCTGGAAGAATACATCTCCATGAAAATGACGATGTGGAAGCTCAAGCTCTTGATGCATCAGGGGATCACACGCTAATGTTAGAACTGTAACGAACAGGACATATCCTCTTCGTCGTGAACAAGGCACCTTGCACCAATGTCTGTGGAAGGAAAAGAGAGGCTTGCGTGAACCTTGCCAAACTTCAAGCACATTCTCGACAAATGGTGAATTTGAGCTCCAGTGATCACTGAGACTTTCTATGTTGGGCTCTACAGCGCATTGCATAGAACACCAAGTCTGGTATCTTTACCCAAATGCCGTACGGTACTGCGGCTCCATGAATAACTGATATGCTTCTAGATCTTTTGAAATCTGGGACTTCTTGCAAGGGTCATTAGTCACCAGTGGACATAGAACACAAGACCTAGGGTAAACAAAAGGGGTAGGGTAACGATTGTGTTTTTATTGCTGATTAGAGCCATTGGGGACATCCCATTGTCTACACGCGGAGTCAGACAAGCAAAGTCATTCGATTGGTTGCAGCATAGAGCATTCTCTTGATATTACTGCACATTCTCTCCCATTAACTCTGGCCCCTCGCATACATACCCATTCGTTCCTTCCAGCTCACACGTACCAATCGTTCCTGCCACTAGACCAGTGCTCCTGTGTGAACGCCTCCCTTTTCTTCGTTCCTTCCGTGAGAACGGCGCATGGTCTTAAGCCCATTCCACGTACCTATACGCTACCTTACCTCAGTGAACGAGGACAAGCCTAGGCAACTGCTGCCCCTCCAGCCCCAACTACATATCCCATGAACAATTGAGTTTTTATATTCATATAGAAATTCAGTATCCCAGCCCGCACTCCATCCCTCGTCCCATCCTCTCTGCATCTCCATCTTCATCCAACCCCTTTACATGTGCTGTCCGTCAACATCTTGGCGCGTGTATCATTAACACATCGTACCTTTGCAACTAACCCACCTGCGGCTTCCTCTAGCATCTCTTGAGGCTTGCCTGTACTGCATCACGTAAGTCTCTCCTTCTCTCCTTCCAAACCGCGCCTTCGACCCTTCCTAAGCCTGACCGCTCTCACTCCTCCCTCCACCTTCCTCTGCACCCGTCTGACGTCTCTGACTCCTCTACCCACCCAGCATCCTGCCTCTCTTCTTCCTCTGTTTCTCCAGCATCGTCTCATCCGTCAATCTCCTCACCTCCATCACTTGACTCCCACACTTGCTCGCTAGCTACACTATTTTACTTGTTACCGCTCGCTTTCTTCTGACTCATCTTGGTACCAACAGAATTGGAGCTGTCTAGAGGCTCTCTTACCAGGTAAGTCGATCCCAATGTCTCTTTCTCCCGGTACCATTGCTTGATTACACCTTTCTCTATGCCCGAATTTCTCCTATCAACACCATCCATTCTCGGGCATGTCCTTTTCTTCCGCCTTTCTGTTGCCCTCACATGCCTGCCGGTGTCTTTGATTCTGTGTTTCTCCGAGCACGTTTGGACTGTATTCATCCTCCTGGAGATTGGCCTCCGCGTTCAATCCCGCAAGTCTGGCATTTCAGATCCTCACACTTCAATGTTCACCCCTTAACTTCATCGGTCTACGCTCTCAATGACAGTTCCAATACTTTCTGCACAAACATTACCTCGATTCATTGCTTGCACCCATCTCAACGGAGTTGTTGAAATATAATCATTGTAACTAACAAGGTTCTTCACAGACCCAGACTATCTAGACTCGATCGACCAGACTCTTGTACTACCAGGTATTTGGGCCCTCTTGTCTCTCTCTCTCTCTCTCTCTCTCCGGGCTTTACCATCCAATTTCCTTCTCGCGCAGGCATTCTGGTCTGCAAAGACTTGCTTGTTTCGGACCCAATTTCTCTGTTTCTCTCTTCGTCCATCACGATCATTCTGCTCCGGCGTATTTCCCTGCTTCTACAACTTACCTGCTTTCATCTCATGCCCAGGGGATAAGTCTCCTTATTCCTAGGAGTTACCAATCTTCGAAGTAAAGTCTTCGCGCAAAGTCTTCACGTTGCCTAAACCACTAAGATATTACCCCTTCTAATTCTTATCGTTCTCCTCAGCTATACACTACTGAAGAATAGTTGCTAACTGCGTTTTCAATCAGATGACTATGCCATATCATCCTACCACTACCATGAAGTGTGACCGTGACGACAAATACGCGCGACGAGGTGCCATCCCTGGACCTGCCCAGGCGCCAGCCTCCAACCACGGCACCATTCCCCAACACTATCTGGCTACTCAGGTTGCCACTACTCACGACGTGACCGCTCCTATGAATGGACTTGTCAGCCAGGGTTCGTCTGATGGTGGAGTGAATGCTGTTGTCAATCAGCTTGGTGGACTTGGCATCAACGGCAGTGCTGGCGTTGGTCCCACCGGAACTATTCCCGGCATGATGAGCCCCTATGTCACCGCGGCTTCTGACGGCCAGTTCATGTATTCTGCCGGTTATCCCACCACACTTCCATCATTCGGTTACCCCCAGGCTCCCGAGAGTGCCAACTCCACTATCGCCCATCCCTATCTTGCTCCAGGCGGTTTCCCTGTCTATGCTCCTGGTCCTTATGGCCTTGTCCCCTTCACCCCTGGCCGCGCTGGCCTTGTTCCGGAGCTGTCTGATGTTAACCCCCGAGATGTCCCGAGCCTGGAGAATCGTCGTTCATCCTACTCGACCAATGAGTCTACTCCCGCTACTCCCTTCCTAGCCGGTAGCTTGGCTGCTCGAGGAGACCAGGCATCTCGTGTTGCTGTCTTCGACCGCTCCACCTACACTACTCCATCTCCTCAGCAGTACCTTGCCGCTGCGCCTGGAGGTGCTCAACACTCCAAGGGCCTGTATGCCTGTTCCATCCCCATCGATCGCAACCTCGATGAGTTGGTCAAACGTGACCCGACCATCCCCCTTGCAGTCCCAGCTGTCTTTACTCCACGTGAGAGCATGAAGACTCTCGAGCAGAGCCTGGTCAACAGCATCTCGGGCAACCGCAATGTTTACATTCGTGGACTTCACCCCACTACCGATGACGACCTTCTCCTTCGATATGCTGAGCGCTTCGGCAAAGTCGAGACCTCGAAAGCAATCATCGATACTACCACCGGAGCATGCAAAGGGTATTTTTCTTCTCCGTTCCTCCTCCTGCACTTTCGTGGCTGACCTTGATGATAGTTTCGGCTTTGCCAAGTTCTACGACGTTCGTGATTCAGAGGCCTGCATCCGTGGTTTTTTCCGCCTTGGCTATGAAGTTGGCTTCGCTCGGGTCAGCACCCCAAAACCGCGTGCCCATCATCTCGTTACTTTCCCTATAAAGAACGATGGCCCGAGTGGTGTCCATGATCCAACCATCAAAGCTGATGGTCCCCTCAGATTCACGACCACAAATGTGGACATGGACAAGCTACACCCAGCGGTCCGCAATGGGATCTTCACGGATCCATGTTCTCCTCTAGACCCAACTCTGGCGCGCGGCTTCTGTTGTCGCAAGCACATGCTCAGATGCATGCCTGGAAACGATACTGACTTGTTCCGATTCCAGGAGTCGTTCAACTCGCGTCTCAAGGCTGAAGGGGATGACGACTCCACCAACCTGTACATCTCCAACCTACCCCGACATTTCAGTGAAGCTGTAAGTCTTGCGCAATTAACCCCGGCCTCTTTGTTTGCTTTCTGACTGGATTGACAGGAACTTGTTACTGTCTTCATTGGTTTTACAATCCTATCCAGCAAGATCCTTCGCGACCCTCTTGGCAATAGCCGAGGCGTTGGATTTGCACGGTAAGTCATTCAGTTTATTTCCCATTTCGACCTGCTGCACTTATCCATTCAACCCACTAATCCTTCGTGACAGATTCGAGTCCCGCGAGGTCTGCGATCAGGTCATCGAGGAGTTCCAGGGTCTCAAGCTGGGACCTGATGGATTGGCTATGCAGATCCGCTACGCTGATACTCCAGCTCAGAAGGAGCTCAAGCGTGTCACAGCTGAGCGCCGACAGTTCCGAACTAACGAGTACAACGTTGGTGCCTATGGAACAACCATGGTCGGAATGGGCCCAGCCTTGTACAACCAGCAGCAGGGCTCCTTCCGCCGCAATGGCAACGTTCTTGGGTATGTGTCTTAGCACCTCACCTAATCACTCATTTGTGTGTTTTGCTAATATGTTGTCTTAGTAGCGATCCTCGACAGTTTAACCGAGGCCGTCGCGGCGTGAATGGTGGTGGTCAGAGCGAGTACGCTATGCCGTCTTACCGTCCCCCCACCGCTCAGTATTGGGCTCGGGGTGGCTATCATCATTCATACTAACCATCTCTCTGATTAGGCCCGGCAATGTCGTTTCTGGCAATGCGGCGGCACCTTCGGAGGATGGAACTGATGATGAGGGGTTGACGGTCCATGTGGAATCCCCTTTGGTGGCGCATGGCAGCTCTCGATCGTCTCCTGTGAAGCAGGAGAAGGAGTAAGCAAGCCATGGCAATCTTGTCTATGCGCATGGTATCATCTTGTGTCTTGTTGTTTGGCATGGGTATGATCTATCGTCACCTTGGCACATCTTTCCCTGCCGTGGTTACCGGCATGGGTGTTTCACCATTGGTCTTGCAGACATGGTTACTTGTTCGGGGTGTCTTGTAACAGTGTAGCTACGTTGAGGCTTCGAGTTATCAGGGAAGATGGCTCAAGTATGCGTCGGATGCAACGCCGAAGGTTTGACTTCTGTGTCTCATCTTTACTAGACACGTCTTTTCATTTTTGTACTGCGACTTTGTAGTTTAGTCTGATAGGCAGTATGAATAAGTGCACACTCAGTGTTAAATAAATTATACTTGATGCCACGGTGCGAGTGCCTCGACCTATGCTGCGTGCCGCAACGGCCAAATTTATCAAACGGAAGTTTCTCCTAAGTCACTCAACTTCATAAAGATTTGTGTGTTATTTTTATTTATTTATTTATTTTTTCTCGCTTTTTTTCGAGTGGCAATCATCTATGTTTCATCTTTTAGACTTATTTTGGAGATATCTATATCCTGTAGCCCGCCACTTTCAAGTTCTTTCTGAGTATCTCCATGTAAAGCATCCTGTGTTTGATCTCGTCCTTGTCTCACGCTGTCCTCCTCCTCCTCCTCCTCCTCCCCCGCTTCATCCTCATCTTCCTCATCATCAACATCGTAATCATCATCACTAGAGAAGGATTCCTGCTCTCCTTCAGGACTTCTAGCGTCTTGTTGTTCACGAATAGCGGCCTCGAGATCTTTTAAAGCTTTCTTGGAGAATCCAGAGGCGTCGACAGCGGCGTCGAGTCGACGGGCGTCGTCTTTGCCCACAGTCTTCTTGGCGTCTCGAAAGAAGGGGCCCGGCTGGGTACTTACGAAGTGAAAGCGCCGCTCGAAGAAGCGTTTCACACAGGCCACATCGCGGTCGAAATACATCTCGGCATTGACATGGTCCATGGAGACCATCTGGGGAAAATCGATGAGCACAGGGGTGACTTTGATCTGTTCGGGGGGTATCTCGTCTTGATTCTGGGCTGCAGGTTGTGGCTCTTTGCCTTTTGTTGAGACTGGTTGTCGCCCGTCGTCGCCAACGGGTTCCTCCTTGATGAGGATGTTGAACTCGTTGAAATCGCCGTGGATGAGACCGTGCTTGGCCAGGCGCAGAATCAGGGCGATGAGCTCGCCGTAGAGACCAGCAGGGTCCGGGACGCTGGATATCTGGCGCAGGGGGAAGGCATCGACGAGGGACATGAGGATGGTGTGGCGGCTCTGAGACAGGGGTTCGGGAACGAGGAAACCCTCATCGCGCAGGGCACGCATGAAGGCGTACTCTTTCTCGGCAGCAAGGCGTGACAGATACATCCACGAACCACCCTGGCGACGCCTGAGGTAGTCGCGGTTGGCCTTGACGGTGCGGAAGGAGATGCGACCGAGGCGGTGGATCTTGAGGACGCGCTGAAGCCCGCTCTCGTCGGCGACGACCATGATGTCGCTCTCTTTGCCGACGCCGATGCGGTTGCCGACGCTGTAGATTTTGTTCTGGCTGGCGTAGGTGTGAAGGGCTAGGTAGTCGAGACCGCCGTAGGTCAGGCGGTAGCCGTCGTACCGCGACTCCTTGACCTTGGCGATCAGGCCGACCTTGGCGAGGGCGCTGATGGAGTGGCGTACGCGGCCGGGACCGCCACGGAGCTTGGATATGCTCTCTATCAAGGGCGTGGGAACTACTTCGTGGTTCTTGCTTCCTATTTCGACCTGCAGACCGGGAGAAGAGTCAGGGCGGGAGACGCGGGGAGAAGTGATGCACAGGACAGACCCACAGCTGTCAAAACTCGCCAGTCGTCGGCAGTGAGGTGGCGCATGGCCTTGCTGTCGAGCTTCATGGTAGCGATAGAGCTTGTTGCTCTCTCTATCTGGAATTTGTGGATGATTGGGTTCTTTCATGCAAAATCTCTCATCCTTCTCGCAGGGATGGATTGGTGTTATATAGAAGAAGAAGAAGAAGAAGGAGAAGGACCTAGCAATGTGAGGTACTGGTGAGAAAAGCTCACTTGTGGCAGCTACATGTCCAAGTTATTATGAGGAAGCTCTGCTTCGTAAATTACTACCCCGCCAAAAATATCTTGGAGCATCCATCCCTCCAAACCTACCTATGGACTTATCGATGGATAAGATAAGATAGAGTGTCTGGGTCCTCTGGTTACAAGTAGATACATGTAATCACTACTATGTAGAGATACTCGGAAGAAAAGTCCCACTATTGGAGCAAGGCGGCGGAAGGAAGAGGTACGGAATACATTGGAAGGCTCAGCTCGGGCCACTCATCTCAGGCGACAGAGCCATCGCGTAATGCTCATCACTGGAGCTTTGCCTCAAAGCTTCATCCCATCCATCACACCTCCCAAGTACAATACACACGTCCATCCACATTCACGCCCACTCAGACGCATAACCAACCACCCACCTCGATTCTCATATTCCACGCCACATTATTCACACCTAAAAACCCATCTCATACCGCTCCCCTGCTACCTATCCCGGCCATCATGGCACCCAACAATGATGCCACCAAGGCCGCCGACAAGGGGAAGGGGAAGGCGACTGACAGCAAGCCCGAGGATGACCAGAATGCCAAGAAGGATGAAAAGATAGATGGTGCGTCATGGACGTACGAGAACCCGCCCATGTCTACCCATGCTAACACACCCGCCCTCTCAGTCGCCGATGAGTTGAGTGAGGAAGACCAACAACTCAAGAGCGAACTCGACATGCTCGTTGAGCGCCTCACAGTACGCATCCCACTTCACCCCCGCGCAACCCTTCGCCCGCTAATCCTCCGTTCCAGGAGTCAGATCCCTCTCTCTACAAGCCCGCCCTCGAGGCCATGAAGACCTCGATCAAGACCTCGACCTCCTCCATGACCGCAGTACCCAAACCCTTGAAGTTCTTGAGACCTCACTATGAGCCCCTGACAAAGCTGTACGAGGACTGGCCCGAGGGCGACAACAAGTCCTCCCTCGCCGACGTCCTCTCCGTCATCGGCATGACCTTCTCCGACGAAGACCGCCAGGACACATTGAAGTACAGGCTGCTGTCGCCCTCCCAGGATATCGGATCCTGGGGTCACGAGTACGTCCGCCATCTTGCCCTCGAGATCGGCGAGGTCTACGCAAAACGCATCACCGCCGACGAGCCCGTCAATGACCTGACAGACCTGGCCCTCGTCCTCGTGCCCCTCTTCCTGAAGAGCAACGCCGAGGCCGACGCCGTAGATCTCATGAGCGAGCTCGAGATGATCAACCTGCTCGAGAAGTTCGTCGACGAAAACACCTATTCACGTGTCTGCCTGTACCTCGTCAGCATGGTCAATCTCCTGACCTACCCTGACAACGAGCAGTTCCTCCGCGTTGCCCACTCTATCTACAAGACTTACAACCAGCACACCCAGGCCATGGCCATAGCCATACGGCTGAACGACATCGAGCTAATCCAGACAGACTTCGAGAGCATTAAAGACCCCGCCTTGAAGAAGCAATTGGCCTTCATGGTCGGCCGTCAAAAGATCATCTTAGACTTCAACAAGGATGCTGATGATGCCACAGGCGAAGAGTCCGATATTCAGGAGATAGAGGAGGCGCTCGGCAACATCAAGCTCTCCGAATACTTTAAGACTCTCGGCAAGGAACTCAACATCCTCGAGCCCAAGACTACCGAAGATATCTACAAGAGCCATCTCGAGAGCAGCCGGGTGGCCGGCATGACCAATTTGGACTCGGCCCGACATAATCTGGCCGCTGCTTTCGTCAACGCCTTTGTGAATGCAGGCTTTGGAAACGACAAGATGATGTTGGTTGACCAGGAGAAAGAGAGCTGGGTCTGGAAGACTAAAGAAGAGGGTATGCTTTCCACAGTTGCGTCTCTCGGCACCTTGCTCATGTGGGATGTCGAAAGCGGTCTCGACAAGATCGACAAATTCACTTACTCCCCCGAGCCTCAGATCCTGGCTGGTGCTATGCTAGCAATTGGTATCATGAACTCGGGTACCCGGATAGACAGTGACCCGGCGCTCGCCCTACTGGGTGACACGGACAAACTAGAGCATAAGAGCCCGCTCGTACGCGTTGCGGCTATTATGGGCCTGGGTCTCGCATATGCCGGGTCACAGAAGGAAGATCTGTTGGAGTATTTGTTACCCATCGTCACAAACTCCAGCCAAGACATGCAAATCTCGGCTATGGCTGCTCTGACACTGGGTCTTGTTTTTGTTGGTTCCGGCAACCCTGAAATTAGTGAGGCTTTTATTACGCTGTTGTTGGACGAGGAGCGCAAGACACAGCTCACTGATAAGTGGACGAGGTTTCTCGCGCTCGGTCTCGGTCTCCTATTCTTCGGCCGTCAGGAAGACGTTGACGTTATCTTGGAAACACTCAAGGCCGTCGACCATCCAATGGCCAGACCCACTTCAATTCTGGCTGAGATATGCGCCTGGGCAGGCACTGGTGCTGTCCTCAAGATCCAGGAATTGTTACATATCTGCAACGAACACATCGAGGATTCAGAGGAGAAGAAGGGCGATGAGTTATTACAAGCATATGCTGTCATTGGCATCGCACTCGTCTCGATGGGTGAGGACGTAGGCCAAGAAATGGTCCTGCGTCACTTCGGTCATCTCATGCACTATGGAGAGCCCAACATCCGCCGCGCTGTTCCCTTAGCCATGGGTTTGATCAGCCCCAGCAATCCCCAGATGAAAGTGTACGATACTCTCTCCCGGTACAGCCACGACAATGACAATGACGTTGCCATCAACGCCATCTTTGCCATGGGTCTTTTGGGGGCTGGCACCAACAACGCTCGGTTGGCACAGCTTCTCCGGCAACTCGCCAGCTATTACCATAGAGACCAAGAGTCACTGTTCATGGTTCGTATAGCACAGGGTCTTTTGCATATGGGTAAGGGCACCATGACATTGAACCCCTTCCATACGGAACGTCAAATCCTGTCACGAGTATCCACTGCCGGTCTCCTTGCCGTCCTGGTCGCCATGATCGACGCCAAGCAATTTATCACTTCCAACTCCCACTACCTCCTTTACTATCTTGTCACTGCCATGCACCCTCGGTTCCTTGTTACGCTCGACGAAAACTTGAAGCCCCTGACGGTCAATGTGCGCGTTGGTCAAGCCGTCGATGTTGTCGGCCAAGCCGGCCGACCGAAAACTATTACCGGTTGGCAGACGCAGAGCACACCGGTGCTCCTTGCCTATGGCGAGCGAGCCGAGCTGGAAGATGAAGAGTACATGAGCTTGAGCAGCACCCTCGAAGGTCTCGTCATCCTTCGCAAAGTATGTACAAATTCGTCCCAACATTTCATTGCCCCATCAGAAAGGACCGCAGCTAACTGGCTTTTTAGAATCCAGATTGGGAAGACGGAAAGTGAATGGATGACACAAAGTGATAATAGTGGTGACTTACATGGTCAATTGATGCGAACCAAAACGGCATGATAGAGTTCCGGATGGGGCGTACGTTCTACGTCAAGGCGGACATCGAATGATTGTGTACCACTAAGGTGAGACTAGATAATGAAAAAAAAAGTCGGTCGCCAAGGCATTGCATTGGTAGAATATGCTTTTGCTTGGTGCTTTGCAATAGAACATGATACATTGAGCGTGCAGCCTGACAAAACCTCAGGCCACTTGTATCTGTACCATTACCGTGAGCAACTTTTTACCATTCATGTTCCGCAACCCAATACAGCTGTTAGCATAAACCTAGCTCTGTTCTCTACGGGATGTCTAAAGTGGTGATCTACAATATCCCGAGATCACTTTCTCGCAGGACGTCCATTTTTCTGCCGGCGCTGCTCCTTAACTTTCCTCGCCTTGCGAATGTCATCCACATTCTTAAGCTCCTTCTTGCTCCCCTCACCGTCCTTAAAGCGCCCGATACGCTTCTCCTTAGCCTCAGCAACGCGCTTCTTGCGCACATGATAATCGTCACGGAACTTGTCGGCCATCTTCGGCGCTTTCTCTTGCTTATGCTTGTACCGCGGACCGCCTCCTATGATCGAGCCTTTATTCGCAGAAGCAGCGGAAACGCTACCAGGTCCACGCCTCTCGGCCTCGCCAACACGTGGCAAACGCCCGACGCGCTGTTCCTTTTTCCACTTCTCGAAGCGGCCGCTCTGGAAACTCGCTGCGATTTTGACACCGCTCTCGCCACGGACCATCTTGCCATTCCCACGGCTACCGTCCTCGTCGTTGGCACGTGATATGTATTTGGCGTTCTTCTTGTCCCACCGCAAGCCGGCGCGCGTGGGAATGCCAAAGGACTTGGCGCCCTCGTCGTTGGTGAGGTCAAATGTCGCGCTACGGGCTGCTTCGAAGAAGTTGGCATTCCCTTGGCCGCCAGAGTGCACTCCGTAGCCTCTCTCCTCCGCTGCATTGACTGTTCGTGGCTCATAGGCCATAAAATCTGGGTCTCGGAATGAATTCTCGTCGGCTGATGATGACTGCTTGGCTTTGCGATCGGAAGAGGCACCTGATTCATCGTGCCTTGATATCGTGACCTCAAGTTCGGAATCTGAGTTATCGACCTGTTCTTCTTCTAATTCGTCGGCACTGTTTGATGCAGCCAGCTCTCCCGCTTTATCGAAGCCACCAACGCCATCGACTTCCATGCAAGTGGGTGATTCATCGTCACCATCTTCGTCACCACTATCATCTTCTTGCCCTGTCACAGGTTTCCGAGGTCCATAGCGTTCCCGCATAGTTTTCATGATATCTGCAGCCTCGCTTCGAGCTGCTTTAGCACCTCTAGAAACTTCAAAGATGGTTTCTTGGGGTTTAAAGCCGCTGATCTTGGCTAACATGTTGGCACGAGTGTCTTCAGCTTCGCCAACGTCATCCCCGTACAATGAATGGACCTGGTAGAAGCCTTTCGATGCGGTAATTTCTCGTGCACGACGTGCGCTTTGACTGCTGGCTGAATTCCGCGTTTTTAGATACAGCTTTTCCGCCTTTTCCGAGACTCGTTGAAGTGCATTGAGGTCAGAGTCTTCGTTCAGAAGTTTGTTGAGCCATTCAATGTAGTTTTCGACGCGGCTTCGTGAAGGAGCACCAACCACCATGTCTCCTGTAAAGGACGGCTTTTCCTTGCTACTGGCTCCAAGGAAAAGTTTCTGTGAGAGAAATAGTTGTAGGTCCAAGAGATATGGCACATCCGTCTTATGATTGGTCAGTCCAAATACATTTGGAGCAAACTTCCCCTTTTACAGAAAGAAAAGATTTGAGAAGTCGAAAACTCAAATTACGAATACTTACATCTTTTACGAGTGTGTAAGCCCAACCTCGCATCCCTGCTCGAGCAACACGGCCAACTGCGAGCTGTCAGCAGACTGCGAATGAATCATTCGAGATTATGATACTAACCTCTGTGAATGTACAATTTAGGAGTGGGCGGAAAGGAAAATTGGATGACATTAGAGAGTCTGAGCAACCAACTGTTAGTTCTCGAGTCCGAACAACAAATGGCTCGTTCAGTTCCAAGCTCCTGACAAGGTAGAGAAGAGGATAAGCGATAAATACTGACAGTGGGATATCAACACCTCTTGCAGCAACATCTGTGACGACTGTTTCAGTAGGTTAGCAAAATATTCCGCTGAGATACAGTTGCACAAGTAGGTACAATAATATCCGCCTCAGTTTCTCCTTACCTAGGATATTGGTTTGACCACCACGAAAAGCCTCAACTTGTTCCCGGCGAGCGACTTGATCGAGCGAACCCTATGATCGTGTTAGTCTGGCATGATATGTCATAAATTGGTTAGATGGAGTGACGGGACTTACATAGACGTAAGACACTGCAAACCCGGCATGACGAAGCTATAGATTTACTCAATTAGATCAGATCTCTTGGTTTTTCAGATATGTAGATGGGTAAGTCGCGTTACCATCGTTTGTAAGAATTCAACATCATGTTTTGTGGAGGTACTACGAGCCGAGTGTCAGCACTTATTATTTTCATTATCGATGTAAACAGGTTGTCAGAAATGTTTGTTGAGACTCACAACACAATTGTAGAATGGGGTGTTGGCTTCCCCTTTCCATGAGAAGCATCTGGTCCTCCCCTTTTCCTCTTTTTTGACGGCTTGTCAGCCGGATCTATGGCACCATCAGGTAAACCAGTCGGCATCTTAATCACGTCGTGCAAGATGTGCTGTTAGGGTAATTAGTTCAATGAAGACAAGATTATACTTCATAGTTGACATATGTTCACTATGGGAAGATTATGAACAGTATTTGGTCTTACCAGTAGAGTACCAAGTTTCTCACCCCCCTTTACACTAAAAAATGCAGCTTCAAGGTCAGGGCTCATTTTTGATTCTGTATCTAGACGAATGAGAACCGGATCCTATAAAAGATGAGTTAGGCTTATCGTAATTTTGCTCAACTTGGGCGTTCAAATTCGAAAGCCGTCGAAGAATCACATACTTGACAACCAGCTCGTACAAATTCCGTCACAGAAGATGGTAAGGTGGCTGAGAATAACAAAGTCTGACGAGTTGGAGGTAAGGAATGCAACTGTCACCATAGTCAGTGGAATTGCTCTTTACCCGGAAAATAGCACATTATGGGATATGGCCCAGAGATATCAGAAGTTTTTGATATTTCACTTACAATTTCCTCACTAGGATAAAAAGATCAAGTCAGCAAGTGTGAGTCGCATGGTGAAGCCGTGAGATCGCCCTGGCAGGAAATGACTTACAGTTGAGCTGCGAATCCCATTTCTGCAGAAAGCTTAGTTATTTGAGACTTGAGTGTGTATGAGATGACGTTACTCACCAAATAACCGATCGGCTTCGTCAAAGACGACATATTGCACCTTTGCCAATCCCGTCACATTCAGACCCATCTCGACGAGGAGGTGAAGAAACCGACCAGGAGTTGCGATAACAATATCGGGATTTGCACTCATGTTAGCAAACTGCTCATCCAAAGAGTCACCTCCGACGCAAAGCATGGTGGTGAGATCGGTTCCACGAGTGAATTCCTTGGTTACGCTGAGAGTCTGAATTGCGAGTTCGCGACTGGGGCTCAAAATCAGGGCGCGTGCTCCCATAGTAGGCGAATGAGCCTTCAAGAACTGCACCATAGGAATAAGGAAAGCGGCGGTCTTGCCCAAATCAGCATTTCAGCTACGAGACGTCGATAGGGATACAGATTGCAGACTGCTGGAGAATTAGTTTTGGACGCTTCGGATGTATTTTGAAAGGTAAGACTGACCCTTTCCAGAACCAGTACGAGCCATGGCAAGCACATCCTTCTTTTCCAATAT
This sequence comes from Xylariaceae sp. FL0255, assembly GCA_022578795.1. Classification (NCBI taxonomy): domain Eukaryota; kingdom Fungi; phylum Ascomycota; class Sordariomycetes; order Xylariales; family Xylariaceae; species Xylariaceae sp. FL0255. Next base: position 197,142 of record MU388849.1, on the reverse strand, counting down.
TAAGGGGATGGATTTTCTCTGGATAGGGGTGGGAACCTTGAAGCCTTTTTTTGTCTTTTCATTTCTGGAATTAGTCACACGATGAATGCAAAGGTCCAAGTGGAGAAAACATACAATGGCTCGAAGTAGATTTCCATTAAGTCCTGAAGAACAGTGTTAGATGTGTTTCTCCAAAATGGGGGTTGGATGAAGTTGTGCTCACCCATGGCCTGAAAGCCGCCTCCTTTCTTTACGGTATTGCCCTTCAGGTTTGTGTTTTTACGGAAAGCAGCAGCTTGTTTCAGTGCTATGAAAGCCTCGTCGTCGTCTTCATTTGCAGGGGCTTCTGCGTCTAGAAGATCGGCGGCGTCGAATGCGAAGCCGTCTTTGGTGAGAGAGGCATCGTCACCAGCCGTGAGTAAAGACCCCAGGATGTCGATCTCATTCTCAGAGGGCGCAGGAGAAGCAGCGCGTCGCGGCATGGTGGTGTTCCCTTCGTGTATCTCACAAAGTGGGATTTTATAAGACCTTCTCAACTTGCGAGTGACGGTCTTGGAACTTTTTTGGCGGTTGCAATGCAGGCTCACTGCTTATCGATTGACAGACAGATATTCCTGCGCCCCACGTTCAGCGGATACGTACAAGCAGGTCCATGTATGTACTATTATGTACCTTCCTCTACATGTACTTATGTACAAGTACCTAAGGTAGTATCAAGTGTGGGACCTAACAACATTGAACCTTGCTATAATAACTGATGTCTGCAAGTGCAGTCCTATCCTACTGAGGTCTAGGCCCACCTTCCATCTCTAAACCAAAAGCTCAATCCCATTCATCATGGTTTGACCCCCGCCAACTCCAATACCTTACCTATCAACTTGCGCTTCGGCAACAAAAGCTACCAATTCTCTAACTCACGGATCGCCATGTCCTCAAAGGGGACGGAGCCAACTCTGGATGATAAAGATGCTCTCGATCTCTTGGAAGCTGAGTCCAAGGAGTTTGACAAGGCAAGCAAGCCAGTCTACGGCGCCTCTACCAAGCTAACCCGTATTGTAGGATGCTGAGATAGATCGAATCCTGAAGGCCTTCCGACTAGACGCGTGCGTTTTTCCAGGATCACATCTACACCCACTCACTACTTAAATAATTCTTCCAACAGATATGCCGTCCTAGGCCTGCAACCCGGTGTCCCCGAGTCCGACATCAAGCTCACATATCGCAAGAAATCCCTACTGATCCACCCCGATAAGACGAAGAACCCCCAAGCCCCAGATGCCTTCGATAGGCTGAAAAAAGCTCAGACCGAGCTCATGGACGAGAAGCACCGCGAGCGCCTCGACGAAGCCATCGCCGACGCCCGCATGCTGCTGATCCGCGAGAACAAGTGGACCGTCGACAACCCCGAGCTCAAGACCGACGCCTTCGCCCGCAAGTGGCGCGACAAGACCCGCGACGTCCTCATCGAGAACGAGATGCGCCGCAAGCGCCAAATGAAGGCCCAGATGCAGGAGGAGGGCCGCGAGCAGCGCCGCGCCGACGAGGAGCTCGAGGAGCGCAAGCGCAAGCGCCAGCACGAGCAGGATTGGGAGTCCACGAGAGACCAGCGCATCGACAGCTGGCGTCAATTTCAGAAGGGCAAATCCGGTGGCGACGACGGCGGCAAGAAGAAGAAGAAGAAACTTAAGCCTATAGGCTGAGTCACGGACTATTCATCTTACGACGGACACAAACCAGGGGGGGGACCAGGTTCTATACCAACTGTTTAGACGTGAGTTTTTATTGATAGTCGAACATCTCGTTTTATGACCTAACCCCTTTAGTGCGCTTGACGTTCCTCATACGTGCCCTCCATCCTTGTCCCTTTTCAGATCGCCTGCGCTCTATGCTACTCCCCAAGAGAGAGGTAAGCTGATGACCCCTGTGGTCACATCGTGACATCCGTGGTTTTTCGGCAAGCTTTCACATTGTCATGCTACCCTATTGTCTGTGATTCACATCTGCAGTATTCCGTCTCTATTTTTGACGGCCAAGCACTTCAGTATGTCCCTTGAGTGAGGTATCTTCACGGTCGGTGTTTCTTCTTATACTCAATGAATCTCGAGAGGTTTTGGCTCGCTTCCTCAGCCCGGATTCGAAGCTCAGTGGACTTTCTCTTGTCCACCGTCTTCACCATCGCCTTAACCTTGGATACAGCTGCCTCAAGATGCGGAAGAAAAGCATCTTTCCAAAACACCTCCTTATCAATGAGCTTCTTCTCGTCTCCGTAAATATCGAATAACTGGTTCAGAGCTTCCACAGCGTCGGCGACCGGCGTCTCTGGGAGCGCGGCCACCACCGTTACAAGGAATACCCCTATCTCCCGGTTTAGGGCGACGGGAGCTGGATCAAGGGCCAGCTGGCCAAGGACGCCGATGCATTTAACGCCAAGGCTTTGAAAAGGGTCGTCTGAGGCTGTGTCCAGATTCCTGGACGCATGATATAGTGAAATGAATTTCTTCGGTTCCTCGCCACTCACAAAGGTTGTCTTGTGCAAGGTCCGGGCTACTGCCCACGCAAGAGTTGTTACCATAGTGGCAAGGCTAACGTCAGACGTGTCGCTTGCCAGCACTGGAGACACGGTGTGTCGCCAAATGTTACCCGCAACAGGTTCCCATTCTTGTAAAATGACAGCATTGGACTCCTCATTGAAGTCAAGACAGCTGACGGTCCATGCGATGTTGCTCAGTGCCGCAAGTGCGTGGGCACGAATGAGCGCCGAGGCATCGTCATCGCCTTCAACAGTTCGAAAGATTCGTATAGTCTGAGGGATTGCGCTATGTATCAGCGCTTTTAAAGTTGGCAAGTCGTCTATACCCCCATGTTCATCACCATCCTTGTCGACGCCCGTCACCATTTCCATATCTGCTTTCATCTCGTCCTCGTCCATCTCGTCGTCTTCCTCGGCTTGATCCTTATCGACGGATGCATCGTCATCATCATCAGCGTCCATAGCAGTATCTGTGCCCTCTTGTGTTACTTGTCGTGTTTGTACTTTGGGCTGTTTGCTGTTTCCCAGGGAGTCTTGCAGTGCAGTGCCTATTGACGCGAGCACTTCGAGAGCTACTTGCCCTATGTCTGCAGGAATTTGAGAATCGGGGCCGTTGGCCGAGCCAGACACGAGAGTTGTGCTTTCTAGCGCTCGAGATAACTCAGGGACAAGCACAGCATCGCAAGCACCATCTTGACCAGTTTTCTGATCATTCCATTTCAGTGTGGAGAATATGTTATGCAGTACAGCACAGGCCAAAACTCCTTCCAAGCCGTCGGTGGTCTTGAGAGTAACCAGCTGCTTGTAGCACTGCTTATTGTTGAGGATTGCATTCGCAAAGGGCTCATTATCCTCAGACAGGGTGACCACGCAGGAGAGAGTGCTCTGGAGGGTGGGCGCCGTGTAGTTGGCGTGTTGGACGATGGTGAAGAGAAAACGGGTGATGTCATGGTTTTGGCTAGCAGCATCTAATGCCTCGTCCTGAGCCTCTGCCACAGCGGCGAGGATGGCGGCAAGAGACTCGGAGATGCTCCATATGAAGCTCTGCTCGGCTTTGGAACTCTTGGCAAAGACTGGATTTGGAGACAGAAGTGTTTCGGTAATCTGAATTTTATGTTAGCTGGGAGGGGAGGATGTTGCATGCCGGCTGTTTCTCATACCTTGGCACAGGCATGTTGGATAGCGGTCAAGACATCTATGCGATACAGATGAACGCAAAAGTCAGGATCCTCCTCAGCGGTTAAGACTCGTAGAATGTCCCACCCAGCAGCTCGGCTCTCCAAGCTTGCATCGGTCAGGGTCTGGGTGAGCAGGATATGGACAATTTGCTCTCTCAGAAGCAACTTGCGACACTTTCGATCTTGGGCTATGTTGGCGACAGCGCCAGCAGCAGCAGAACGAGACCTTGGGTCAGAGCTTTGTAGCTGGGCGAGGACAGGCAAGATACTCTTTTCTCTTAACGCAGCTAACTCGGGATCTGAGGGCGGTTTGACGGGTTTGGCCATTGGGTCGGCACGCTGGCCGCCGTTTGCTCTGCTCCGGCGTGACTTTCCCATGATTTCAGCCAGATGTGGTGTAATCTGTTGAAGACTGCTCAGCATTCAAAAAATTATTTCGGGGTTTGGCAATGCCCCGCTACTAAACGATGCAGGTGGTTTGTCTGAATTGCACATGTGCAGGCTTGATCCACTGTGGCAGACCTTAGGTACAGTAGCCGGCCCGAGGATCATTGCAGGATGGATTAGTGAGTGTGGGGACAGTACCGATCCGTATAGTCCATACCTTGTACATACCTTTATCCCCCCTGTTTTGGGTAAGAGGTAGCGGCCGTCGTTCTCCCCTTATTATTACAGTAGTGCTACTGTGACAATCAACTCGGGAAGACGGAGATCTGATACCAGCTTGCAACATGGGTCACCATCTCCTCCATGTCTGCCGTTCGTGACACAGGCCTCGATGAGGAAGATGCGAGGTTTATTTCTGAGCAACGAGGAGCTGGGCAAGAAGAACGATGATCACAACAAGTCCCCCAAGACATTATCATCAGCCTTTGCCGCACCCGCCTGGCAGCCCACGAGGGTCCCTCCACGACGTCTCTTGAAGCGTGCCGGTCTCGCCCTCGCCGCCGCCGCCCTCGTCTACCTGTTTTTCGCCAATATCCCTATCCTCGGCCCCGATTCGCGCATGCGCCGTCCCGTCTATTCTTTGTCCGAGCTGCATCCCGACATCTTCTCGCCTCCCCCCGGACACCAGGATGAACCCGCCCACGCTCCCGACCGTCCTCCCGCAGTTCCCCCCGCTCACCCGCCCGTGCGTACCCTCGATCAACCGACCTCCCAGATACCAGTCACAACCCGCTCTTTCAACGGCCCCGTCAAGTTCCCCCGTCTGGCTGCTTCCTTACAAGGCATTTCTTCCACCCAGGGCGCTCAACCCGTCAACAGAAATGTCCTCTTCGCCGCTTCGAATCTCCAAAGCGCCTCTTCTCTTCTCCCTGTCGCCTGCCAGATGGCCAGTGAATTGAGGAACTATGTCCACTTTGTCTTATTTGGATCTAGCACCATCACTTGGGATAAACTACGCGAGATCAATGGCTTCGATTCGACATGTCCCATCCTGATGCACGGTGAGACAACAACGGCCCCCTGCACGTTGTACAACATAATCATGTCTGACTGAGTGGCTGACCTCATTCTGTGAAGACGCCCGCCCGGATTACCCCGAGATCTCGACTCACGAAAGGCTAGAGAACACCGTCTTCCGTGCATTTCGTACGTTTTCCTTCCGACTTGCAAAGTCCTGTGCTTTGGCTGACGGTTTATAGATCATGTACACGCATATATTCACCCCCAGGCCATCCTGGTGGATCAGTCACACAGCGAAGACAACTTCTTTTCCGCCGGCCTCGAGCACCACCTGGCCAAAGAGAAGACCACAACCATAGATCTGTCTCCGTACAATGCCGAAGCTATTCCATGGATCACCAAGCTGGATAGTGCCAGCCTACGAGGTAAGCAGGCTCATCGCGACTCCATGCATCTCTTCTGGTCAACTAATCGTGCGAAGTATGGAATAATATCCGCATAGATATCTTAATACAGGTCCCCTCACGGTCTTCGGGCGGTCTCCTGCGACTGCTCAGGTCTCTCACTGCTGCCGACTATGCGGCAAGCCCCATTCCGCATCTCATTATTGAGATACCCCACGAGTACGTCTCCCCGAATTCAGCTGATACGCGTCATTGTTGCCGGCTAATAATTAACTTGCCGCCATCTGTAGTATTGATCCATCTGCCAAAAGAGTTTTGGAGACTTTCCGCTGGCCACCTTTTCCTATACCGAATCCTACCAGCAATGCGTACCTTACCATGAGGCAGCGCATTTCTCCAAGGAAGTTGACTGAAGACGAAGCATCAGCTCGGCTGCTGGAATCTTTTTGGCCGTCATCTGCACAACATTCTCATGTGCTGATACTCTCGCCTCAGGTCGAGCTATCACCTCAATTTTTTCACTGCAAGTACCTTTCCCCTTACAAAAGTTAAACTTCCATATGCTAATATCGATCCGTTTAGATCTGAAATATTCTCTTCTTCAATATCGATACTCTAATGCCGCGACGTTGGCTCACTGGGATCGCCGCCTTTTTGGCATTAGCCTGACACAGCCATTGCTCAGCCTTGATGGCAAGAAACCATTTTCTCCTCCATTGTGGACTAACCCTGATTCTGCGATCGGGGTAGGAACATCGTTCCCCTTTCTATGGCAAGCGCCCGCGAGTGATGCCATGCTCTTTTTCGGCGACAAGTGGATCGAACTTCATGACTTCGTGTCCAGGACCATACGTGCCAAAGAGAAGATCGTTGAAGCACCCCCTATTCTCTCAAACAAGGCGTATAGCAAAAAGGATCCGTCTTGGTTGGAGCATGCCTTAAGGCTAGCCATGGCAAGGAATTACCATTTTTTATATCCGGGAGCGGATATGGCCGCCAACTTGGCCATTGTTCATGGCGAACTGTATCGTCTCCCTGAGGAACATTCAAACGAAATCAACACGAAATTATCTACTGCCAAGGATGGAGATGGTGAGGAATCAGAGGGTGACAGGATCAGGCGTAGAATCCAGCTGGCACCCGAGACCCAACTCACCACGATCCCACTCCTTCAGTGCCTTCCTGACCGTGGAGAGCCACCTCCATTGGAAGCGCTGTCTAGTGTCAGCTGGGACGGTACCCTTGTGAATGTGGAAGTGCTCTCCTCGGGAACAACGGCGTTTGTTTCGAGATTTAGAGAGCAAGTTGGTGGTTGCGGCGCAGCCGAATCTTCTGTTAAGGATAGCGGCGAAGTCGTTGCCATGACGGCACAAGATTTATTCTGTAATATATAAAGTAAATTGGCACGGCGTTCATGGACAGCATTCGGGTGGCGTTCGATAAGTCCAACTCGAGGGGCGAACTTTCTTAGGTTTTTAGATACCATGTACCATACTTGTTTTAATAAATTATACGGCATTATTCTTGTAGACTACTCTAGTCTGCTTCTGTGATGATGGGAACAGAACAACGTACATATTGAGTTATGCTTCTTGTAACTTTTCAACAACGAGTAAGACAATGCAAGTGCCGATAATAGATAATGCAACGAGTGACATGACGGCCTTCATCCCGTTAGAAACATGCGCGATCTATGAGAGAAGAGCTAGGAGAGAAGAGTACGGTGTGGATATATGCATGTACGCATGTATCTCTTGTGCTACGTACCTGAGTGCGCAAGCCGCTCTGCACGATAGCGGCCCGCCGGCCATACAAGTTGACAGATTTGATATAGTTGCCCAACCCGACAGCAAGGCAGGCAGCCGAAAGCAACCAGAAGACGAGGCCAAGCGGCTTGGCGATCCGCCTCTCGAGCGGCGAGGGGGCAGACCGCAGGTGAAACGAGAGCGCAATCGCTACGGAGACTACGGACATGTAGACTGAGAGTCGGAGGTAGGAGAGGAAGGCTTGGCTGATGCGTTAGCTTATGTACTTATGCTTTGTGATAGTAAAGTTGGTGCGAATTGGAGAAGATGGAGGATAGGTGAAAGGATGAAAGGTCGGGAGTGAGCGGGTAGGCAAGGTAGGCTGAGAAGCTAATAAAGTACAACTCACTCCGCTCATTAGCACAGTGATCTCGCGCATCACTGCTCTCGTTATCGAAAAGTAGCGGCCCGAGCAGCGGCCACGACGTAAACCGCGCCGGGCCGTCGCCGTATCGGGGATCTCCTACTTCGAGGGGCCGGTATAATTCGGCGGCGGCACTGGAGAGCGGCCCGAAACAGCCTGAAGAGGATGACTGAAGTCCATCGTCCGGATCGTTCTCCGGGTCTGTTTGCGGGGTGGGCATTGTCTTTTCTCTATGTGGTTTCTCCTCTTTTATTTTTGCTCAACTTTATTTTTAGAATGAAATGAGGATGATATCCAGATTGATCCAATTAAGTGGCCTGTATAACTCATGTGAGCCTGATCAAGCGAGTGGTTCATGTCTTTCTGCCTTGTTGAACACCTCCAGCTGAGCAATTATGTCATGGGACCGGGGTTATCAACGGCGCTTTGAATATAGTAGGCCTATTTCGGAAGGCTTAGCCGATAAAATTAATATTCTTTCTAGTTTGGTCTAATCATTCTACCGAGCTAAGCCGGAAAAAGGCTGTCGGTGAGAGCCGGTTGATGTTTGAACTTCTTTTTCATATTTCGTTATTGTGAACGGTTTGGGCGGAGAAGAAGTGTCTCCGCGTGGCAGAGCTTTACCTCAATAGTGATATAGTTACTACAATATCCAATCTCAGTGATCATGTCTGAGGATATGATTCTCTGATGACAGCAAGCTGATTGTGAGAATCGAGACGGCATCCCCTGGTAAAAAGAAAGCCCATACAGCTCCGGTGGCGGCGCCCCTCTTCGGTGTGACACTTAACCTTTTAAGAGGGCTGAACAGTGCAAGATAATGGGCCGCCTTCCCCAGATGAATCGATAACCATTAATAATAATTACGAAGGACAAGCGGCTGATATCTATCTGGTCTGTGTGCCTTCCAAGTCAGCTGTTTGTTTTGACATGGGGGAGTTTGCAGTGTGAGTCAACCAGTCGTTAGAGGCGTATGTCACGAAATTTTATCACTCAGTCGCAGAAAATCCTCCTCGCTTTTGGGATATCATCACTAACTGCTCACGTACCTTATTTCGGCAATGTCGAGCTCTCAGCCCATTCCCTCCAGTGGGGGGAGGAGCTCGGGGTTCAATCTGGCGACCTCGTTCACCTCGGGCTCTCCAATTGCACAGGAGATCCTGGCCCGCGATCTCGCTGAGTGGTCGGATGATGAAGCGGTAGAGGACATGGATGATGGATTCAACGATGACGAGCTCCGCGACGCGTCCACCAGAGCGCCGGTGCTGTACAAGGCCCCGAGCGGCGTGGCCTTCGACTACCGGCGCTCAAGCATGGTCACAGACATTGGGAATGAACCCATTCTGACGAGAGAGGAGATCCAGAAATCGCGCGACGCCGAGAGAAGCTTACTGAGGGATAATCATCTGCTGCCACCGAAGCACGCAGCGTGGGAGGAATCTGGTTTCTTTTCGTCTTTATATCGACGGCTCTTCAGTACGAAAGTGCATAAGTCGCACCATGAGGAAGATGGGACGCCGGGACCCTCCGAGTCGTCCCCTTTGCTCTCTGGGCCGGCAACGCCGGATGCTGAGCATCTGGATGCGCGATGGGAGGCTGCTGTGGCTGAGGGTGTCATCGAGACGACTTGGCAGCGAGAGGCAAAGACCATTGCCACGTATTCCCGCTCGTTGATCGTTACTTTTGTTCTACAGTACAGCATAAACATTACCAGTGTTTTCACTGTCGGCCGCCTAGGCAAGGTTGAGCTCGGCGCTGTGAGTTGTAAGTGCCCAAATTCGCCCGACAGCGAGTCTGACAAATACTCATGTCGTTTATTATAGTGGGCACAATGACTGCAAACATCTGCTGCTATGCCCTTTTCCAGGGTCTTACGACGAGCCTGGACACTTTGTGTGCTCAGGCGTATGGGTCAGGCCGTAAGCATCTCGTTGGTCTACAGCTCCAACGGATGATCTTTTTTCTTTGGCTCCTTTCGATCCCACTTGCCGTGCTCTTCTTCTTCGCGGAGCATATCCTCCTTTTGATTGTCCCGGAGGCCGAATCGGCAGCATTGGCCGGCCTCTACCTTCGTGTGGCTCTGTTTGGTATTCCCGGGTATGCAGCATTCGAAAGCGGCAAACGATTTGTCCAGTCTCAAGGATTGTTCGTAGCTACGACTTACGTCTTGCTCATCGCGGCACCCTTCAACGTTCTTCTCAATTACTTGCTGGTTTGGCATTTTGAATTGGGCTTTGTCGGGGCGCCGATTGCGGTTGTATGTACGCAAACTTTGATGCCTATTCTGCTAGCCCTGTATGTGACCCTCGTCGATGGATCGCAATGTTGGGGAGGTCTCTCGAAGCGCGCCTTCACGAACTGGGGTAAGATTACTGTTATCCTCTGGAAAGATCGGTGTCTAATAGCCTGAATAGGTCCTATGATTCTTCTTGCATTGCCTGGCATGATCATGGTGGTTGCCGAGTGGTTGGCGTTCGAAATTCTCACTCTCATCGCTAGTCAGTTTGGTACTTCAGTTCTCGCAGCGCAAAGCATCATGGTCACAATTACGTCAGCCACATTCATGCTCCCCTTCCCTGTGTCGGTTGCGGCTTCCACTCGTATAGCAAACTTGATAGGAGCTAAACTAGTCAAAGCAGCTCGAACATCAGCCAAAGTGGTAAGTTTACTGTTCCCTCACAAACCCATCCGCTCGGATTAGGCTGACATAGTAAAAGGCGTGTTTTGCTGGCTGTCTCTTGGGTCTCTTCAACCTTACCTTACTTTCGAGTCTCCGATATCAGCTCCCGCTCTTATTTACAGACGACGAGGAGGTAATCGAAATTGTCGCGACAGTGTTGCCGCTCTGCGCAGTGATGCAAGTGTTTGACGGTCTCGCCGCCGTCGCTCACGGGTTACTGAGAGGCATTGGCAAACAAAGTTTTGGAGGGTATGCAAATATGGCAACATATTACCTTGTTGCGATCCCCCTCTCGCTTATTTGCGGCTTTGTTTTGGACTTGGGATTGGTCGGCCTGTGGACAGGACCGACTGTAGGACTGTTTTTGTAAGTGGAGAGAGAGCCGCATTGCCAGTGGCAAAATCGCTAACTTGTCCCCAGGGTCTCGGTGGTTGAATACTGGTACTGTTATGTTAGCGATTGGGATGCATCTGTTCGAGAAGCTGAGCATCGTAACACGGCTGGATAGACAATGCAACAAGCAAAATCGTCGAGCTGCGTCAGCGCTACCATGGCTAACTGTTGGAGCAAGTCGCCAATACGGTCAAGCTATGACGGAATCTTAGGGCTTGGAGCACCTGATCCAGATGTCTGCTTATACTGGCTGTACATCCTGCTCTCTAAACATCTCGGGCACTTCCTATTGTAGATTATGGGGCTTACATACATGTATGTATCTTATGTACATACACCTAGGTAGGTAGAGAATAAGTATGGGGATACCTACCTCCCTGCATCCCAGTTAAGTATCAAAGGCATCGATAATGCCGCTTTCTGTATTCATTTCCAGGGTTCTAGGTAGTGTTTCGTAGGTCTATGTAATCCCAGGGAATCGCGGGTGAAATATCTCGGTAGCTTGAATTCAAACGGTTGAAGGTTTTAAGTCGAGCAATTGACTGATAAACAGCGCTAACCTGCGTGCTTTATCTGTACCCTCAGAGAGAAGATCCAATCGGGGAATCGGGCATAGACACGGCGTAAGCCGTTACTGTAAGCAGCATCCCCGGCATTTCAAATACAATTCATTGGCCGGCAACCAACAACCCCGACCTGGGGTTTCCTTACCATTTTGTGTCTGCATGTACCTAACGTAAGGTGGCAAAAATGTAAGTAATAATTATTCGTAGAGGACGTTAAAGTTTGTATAGCGACAGTTTTATGATTGTAGTTAAAATAAGGTAGGGGACGTGAATTACCTAGACATTCCGTTGTAGTCCAAGAAGAAGTCAGACTCGGAATTGCCCGTACTACTAGAGACGATTTCTTACTACTTGTACTATTACCACTAGAGTGATAAAATACACCCGGACCCCTATTCTCACCGACCTTATCGGCCCCTCCAAAGCCTCCCCTCTATTTCTACACAATTGGTAATTATCACCTACAACCCCAAAATGTCCACCACAACAACCACAACAATCGCCCCAGCCGCTCCCTCGGCCGAGGATATCTTGAGATTATTTCCCGATATCGATCAGAGCTCTGCCAGTCTCGAGGGCCACGATGAAGAGCAGATCCGCTTGATGGACGAGGTGTGCATCGTGCTGGACAATGATGACAACCCCATCGGCACTGCGAGCAAGAAGCTCTGTGAGTAGACCCCGTTGCGTCCAAACGCATCTCCGAGCCTAACGGAGCGCGACTATAGGCCATCTCATGACCAACATCGATAAAGGCCTGCTTCACCGTGCCTTCTCATGCTTCCTATTTGACGACCATAACCGCCTGCTCCTTCAGCAGCGAGCGACCGAAAAAATCACCTTTCCCGACATGTGGACAAATACCTGCTGTTCGCACCCCCTCAGTATCCCAAGTGAGACTGGATCCAATCTTCCTGACTCCGTTGCCGGTGTCAAGCGCGCCGCCCAGCGCAAACTTGACCACGAGCTTGGAATCAAAACGGAGCAGGTTCCCTATGACGACTTCCGCTTCCTCACGCGCATTCATTACAAGGCGCCGAGCGACGGCAAATGGGGCGAGCACGAGAGTAAGTATCATACCCGGGGAGCGCTCTAAGAGTTTATGGGCTGACAGGACAACTAGTCGACTATATCATATTTATCAAAGCAAACGTTGACCTAAACATCAACCCCAATGAAGTCCGTGACGCCAAGTATGTCACGCCCGATGAGCTTAAAGCCTCTTTCAAGGATCCCAGCTTGAAGTTCACTCCATGGTTCAAGCTTATTTGCGAATCCATGCTATTTGAGTGGTGGGAGAATCTCGACTCTGGCCTCGAGAAGTTTACCAACGAGCAGCAGATTAGACGCATGTAGATATCTATCATGAGCGCAAGTAGAAGAACAAAAGGGGGACAAATAAGAAAAACAACAAACAATAACCCGAAAGAGGAATATTACAGAAAGAAAGGGAGGAAAAGGACATAGGAGACCGGAGACATACGGATTGGCCAGTGGGTTCTAGATATCGCCCTCCGTCACCAGTCTCCTTGTTTCGCCTCACTTTTAGCAGGTTCGGATCGCTCAATATCACCTTCGGTCTTCAGATTGAACATCAATTGACACAATTCACGACACAAACAAGCAAACAACGTATGTCCGGTCTCACCTTGTCTATCCACCTGTCTATCTCGCAAAAGTGACGAAGCAAGCAGAGTGGTGAGGAGGCGAGATGCGGCGAGCAAAGAAACCCCACAGGCCATGATGCTAGCTGCATCCAGGCCACGGGATGCATGCGCACCAGACCGCTCCCGATAAGCTGGGCCTTACCGCACTGTGGCCTAACCATGACACAAGCCAATGCAACATCCGGACCGGCCGCTGCCGCAGTCTCCGTCGTGCATGCCCTGCCCGGCATAGGCCAGCGATGAGGCGTCGTCCAGCCGCCCACGCTTCGTCATTGCTGGGCATCGTCACCCTCGTCTTACCGCTGGGGTGCATGTCATCCCACGCCTGCGGGCGCCCGAACACACTCTTCTACACTGTGTCGTTGTCTTTAAGGGTCCGCAGACCCGCTGATCGTCCCCTGTTTCCCTCCCTCTCCTCTCTCCTTTCTCTTCATCAGTATTTACCCAGAAGTTCAGTTTAGAGATAGCTACTTATTCAAAGACAAAAGCCATTTGCACACACAACTCACAAACTTGACAAATATCTCCCTCTTTTGAGTCCACGCTCTCTTCTCACTTCTCTAATTCTGTGACGAAGTAGTAGTTTGCCGCTCTCTCCTATCCAAACCCTTTCCACCTTTGCTTAAGAACCATTTTCTGGCTACATCGACATTGATGTCTGTTGACCTTCGAACGAGCCTAAACTGCCTGTCGCACCCCGGGAGATTTATGCCTATCTCCCGCACTCAGCTATCAAGAGTCCATACAGGTGATAGTATACAGAATATTAATTCAAAAAGAAATACGTAGAGTGAGTTATCTCTGCCATCGCTGCCATACAATTGTCTTCTCTCGCTAAATCAACGTCAAAAAGTTGTGCCCTTCAACATATCGTCCAACAATCATGGAGCACGTCCTAAGCAGTAACGTCACCACCACTACCTTTGTTGACATCAAGAAACGCTCCCTCGTCCCTGAGAAATGGGAGGATCAAGTTCGTGCTATCGGCATCTCGGAGTGTAAGGAAGCGGCCGCCAGTCTGGCGCAAGCCTTCGCTACTGATGATCTCGCGCAGTACCTTCTAGATGCCGAGCATGTCGCTGGTGAGAACGACGAGGCCAAATGGAGACTCCATGTCGACCTCTTCAACTACATCGTGGCCTCCCATATCTACAAGGGAACCGTCACCACCATCGGGCCTGATTATGATGGAGTGGCACTGTGGTTAGTCACATCTCCATCCTCTTCGCCGTCTCATATCACATATCACATTATCACACAAGCAACTGACATCACTCGTTATGACAGGATGCCACCTGGCAAGGACGCTGATGATTGGCTCACCTTGTTCCGCAGTGGTATGTGGAGACTCTTCTATCAGATGTCAGCAGAGGGCCGACGGCGATATTACGATGAACTCATACCCCTCCTGCACCGCACCAAGCACGAGGTGATGGGAGATAGGGATGACAACTGCTACTACCTCGTGTACCTAGGCACCAAGCCCTCGGGGCAGGGCCGCGGCTATGCGCGGAAACTGATCGAGCATATGGCTGCGAAGGTTCGTTCTTCTTTTCTCCACCCCTCTTTTCATGTATCTCCCCTTTGTATGTGTTGCTGTTGCTAGGTGGCATGACACTGCTGCTCATATTCGACGTCACCTCGCCCGAAGATAGGTACAATGAAAAAAATTCAAATACCGAAAGGAATGGAGAAAACTGATCAAAAGCTTCATTACAGGCCGACGCCGAAGGCCGTGCAATGTACCTGGAGTCAAGCTCGGAGAAGAACAATTCATACTATAAGAAGTTCGGGTTTGAGATTAAGCACGACATCTATCTGGGCAACAGCGCCGACAACGACAGCACGACTCCTCCCGTGACCCTCACTATCATGGTTCGGGAGCCCCGCAAGCTTCCCGCCCTCGCCAAATCAATCCCCATCAAACTGAACACTGGTTTCTCTCACCACCGGGTTCTCTAACCTAATTGGATGCGATTGACTGAGTTACGGGGAGAAGCGGAGGAGAGGACACTCGCTAATTTTCGTTGACGAGGATTATTGATTGACATGAGAGTTAGATTAGACACGCCCAGTATTCCCGCCGCTTGCTGGTGAAGATGAAGATATGTGTTGTATCTGTCGTCAAGGGCAGTGATGAGATTATGATACTGGCGGATATTTTCTGCCTATCACGAGTCGATGAGTTGATGAAGTGATGATGACGCGGTGAACTATTTTTCTTCTCTTTTCGCTCCTTAACTCGCTTGGGTTATCTTTCATTTCCTATACGCCCCCCTGCCAATGTCCCTGCAGGCAATGCGTTTTCCCGTCCACCTCGAATCACTTGCAAGTTGACGACGTCAGTGGTTTCCTTCTTATTTCTTTCCAAAAAATTCAACATTTTCATAGCGAAAATGGATCTGGAGGTTTTTCAACAACCCCCCTGGATGAGGACTTGGAGCTTGTTTCTGTTGCTTCTTTGGTGAGGTATCATTATTCTCTCATTGATTTATACACTTAGGTTTGATTAGGCAGAGTAGCTCAGCTCAGATAGATGGTACGTACGGTCACGGGTGCCTTACATCATCTAGTCACTACTAGCTCAACAGTCATTCGTTATTCTCTGCAGACATTTAGACCCAATCGGCTCATGAGGTTAAGCAATGTTACTCCAAACATTGCCATATTTTCCCTCTGAATGCCATTCGTAAGTCCCCAATCCAAACCCGTCGTCATCATCTTTGGGTTCGAATAGAGAGGGAATTTCTGTCCTCTGGCTGTGTGCTTCCCCCTCCTTCAGGTTCATCTCTACGGATAGGGATTTTCCTTGCTAAAAAACCCCGCCTGAAGTAGTCATTCCTAGGCATAGAAAGGGTCTAATAACCCTCAAGGATAGCATAAGTCTCGTCGTCGTGAGTCGTGTAGATGGTTCCATAGCCGAGCAGTTCTTCGGCGGCAGTCATGGCCTCCTGAATGGTCAGGCCGGTCTCGCGGGAAATGACATGTATATTGACGCCGTCTGTGCCACCGGGAGCACCAAGGAGATACTGATACATCTTCCTCGCCTTAGGGGAATAGCTCTTCATCTTGGCGTCGTTTCCGCTATCGACAAACATGCTGTCGTTATCAGCACCAGCAGCGTCGCCCATGGGATTATTAGCTTGGGGGGCACCGCGGGTGAAGAATAAGTGGACGTAGGTGGCCTCGAGCATGTGGTAGTTGACCTCGTTGAAGTCGCGGACGGGTTTGATGACGTGGGCGCCGACATGCCGCTTGTTGTTGAAGGACTTGAGGCGGCCCCAGACGCGGACGTAGTCCTCCTCGCGGAACTGGGGGAAAGTCTCGGCGGTCTCCTGCTTGTCGGCGTCGAGCCACTGCTTAACCTCGATGACGCCGGTGCCGTCGTCGATCTTGTAGGTGATGTTTGTGGTCTGGGGGCTGATGGAGCGGACCATGCCGACTATGGTGACCTGCTTTACGACGTGGTCGTCTATGCGGAAGTTGGGGTCGCCTGGGTAGGCGGGCTCGGCGTCGATGATCTGCTTGATGGTGACGGGGCGCAGGGACTCGTCGTCTATGGGCTGTGGTGTGGGAGAGATAGAGGGGTCAGTGGTGTGGTGTATGATGATAGGGAGGGGAGAGTATGGACCTTTTGGGCAGACTGGCTTCCGCCTTGCGAACCCCACATGAAACCGCCATCCTGTTCACCACCGCCCGCACCGTAGGACGTTGTGCCGTATCCGCCGCCGTATGCTGTTTACAGGTCAGTTTGTTGGATTATTGGGGGTGATATGACTTGGTTGCGTACCGCTCATGTTTTCCCCTTCTGGTGCCCTTTTCTTCTTTTTTTTCCCCTATTGTTATAATCGTGTGGTGCGCTCTGAGGAATATCGAATCAATCTTTGTCCTTTGATGTGGTTGTATTATGGATAGTAGGAGGGAGATGGGCGGATGAGGGGTGGTGGAGACGCGTGAGCGGTGGACGAGACGCGACTCTCGGTGACGCTCTTTTAATTGATTTTCTTATCATCAGTTGGCGATAAGCCTGCCTTGGGTTAAGACCCGGCTACAGTATACCGCCGGCATGTCATTAGTACTAGCAGTACAAACAGTCCATATATGGAAGTCATATAGTACCTTACATGTAGGTTACATACATGTACCTAATGTAACCCATTAAGTTCGGTATTAGAATCAACTACTACCTTATCTTCCCTACAACTACGAGCTTATTGCCAATGCCAACTACCTACCTAGTTATGTATGCAGGTAGCTCATGCAATTCATCACTTTCTACTTCTTTTTTTTTTGTTTTTTTTTTTGTTTTTTTTTGTTTTCCCCTCAAATGAGCGAGTTTTATTCACCTGCAAAAGCTGAAAAAGAAAAAAAGGATTTCAAACCTCCCAAGAAGTATTATACTAAGTATTCGGCATGCAAGGATGAGCGCCCACGCTCGGCTGTCTCCGGCACATCTTCACTAATCAAACCTCGGCTGACGTGGGAGAAGAGAAAGACAGTGGCTTCTAAACAACAACCGACTTCCATCACCATTTTCCCCCCATCTTCAGCACACAGTCATTTTTGGTTATCGTAATACCCCCATTTTTTGCGGATACATATTCGATGCCATTGCTTTCCTCCAATCCCCAGTAGTCCATCAACTATGGCGCCATCCCCTCTCGTCTCACTCGCCCCTGCAGTCCCCTTGGCCAAGGGCACTGTTCTGTTCCCCGGCTCCGTCTTGCGCGTTCCTGTGCCTCCCAGCCGCTCCGACATCCCCGCCCTCATCTCAAATGTCTATACACGTGCTTCCAAGGCCTCCCGCCGCGTCGACCAGATCCCCGTCGTCTGTGTTCCCTTGGCCTCTCCTTTACTCGGCCGACGAGGGCAGAACCTTCTCCAGAACGACAACGATCCTACAAATCTCAACAAGGAACGCCTGTTTGGCTATGGTGTGTCCGCCAAGATCACAGGCATCCAGGGCCAGAACGGCGCCGAGTTCACTCTGCTCGTCCAGGGCATTTCGCGCGTCTCTCTCGACAAGGTCACCCAAGAATCGCCCTTCTTCGAGGCCAGAGTCGTATCTCACCCCGACCGCATGGGCCGAGAGGCCGACACCGCAGAGTTTCAAGACTTATTTGCCACACTGAAGCGGCTCTCCGGAGAACTTGTCTCCTACCTTCGCGTCTCTTACCTTCGCGTCTCTGCATTCCTGCTATCTAATAGCAATGCCGGACTCAACCCCCTCCTCTCCCGCCGCCTCGAGCAATTCATCGCGAGGAAGCATCTCGACGAGGCTGGCTCGCTTGCTGATTTCATGATGAACATCATCGAGGCCAGCTATGAGGATAAGCTCCAGGTACTTGCAGCCGTTGATGTTGCCAAGCGCATGCGTAAGGTCGTCGAGTTGCTCGAGCGTCAGATCGATGATATCAGGGGCAACATAAAAGTGACCACTGTGACGAGCACCGCCATTCCCATCCATATCGATCAGGAGGACATGCAGAAGATGAATAAGCGGAACATCAAGAAGATCCAAATACCTGGTCTCAACATGCCACCCTCCGCTTTCAACTTCAACGGCGGCATGCCCGGTGGCGGCCACGCCGATCAGCAAGATCCAGACGGCTTGCAAGAGCTCGAGAAAAAGATAGAAGCCGCCAAGCTGCCATCCGAGGCAGCCAAGATAGCTGAGCGCGAAGTCAAGCGCCTCAAGCAAATGTCTCCTGCGCAGGCCGAATACCAGGTCGTGAGGACCTACCTCGAGACGCTAACCGAGATTCCCTGGTCAACCATCACCGATGACCCTATCGGCGCGGGGACATTGACGGCCGCCAAGCAACAGCTCGATAATGACCACTACGGTATTGAGAAAGTAAAGAAGCGTCTGCTCTCGTATCTCACTATTGTACGGCTTATGCAGTCTGCGAACGAGGCTGTCGATCGACAGCTGAAAGAAGCTGAGCAAGAAGTCGCTGATCTTGAATCGAGCAAATCATCGACGAAAAACAATAGTCCTCCCAATTCCGATTTGGAGGAAAAGATCAAGGCAAGTGGCCTCAAGGTTCAGCTGCTCAAAGGCAAGCGTCGTGTTGATAAAGCCCCTATCTTGCTGCTGGTTGGTCCACCCGGTGTGGGCAAGACTAGTATAGCTCGCTCTATAGCCACAGCACTTGGTCGCAAGTTTCATCGTATCTCTCTAGGTGGTGTACGTGATGAAGCAGAGATTCGCGGCCATCGTAGAACCTATGTTGCTGCGATGCCTGGTTTAATTGTACAGGGCCTCAGGAAGGTTGGGGTCGCGAATCCCGTGTTCTTGCTGGACGAGATCGACAAGTTGGGGCATGCAAACCACAACGGAGACCCGTCGGCCGCTATGCTGGAGGTCCTTGACCCCGAGCAGAACAATTCTTTCAGCGATCATTACGTGAATATACCAATTGATCTAAGCAAAGTTCTCTTTATAGCAACTGCAAACAGCCTCGAGACAATCCCTGGACCTCTGCTGGATCGCATGGAGACCCTTGAGTTTTCCGGATACACGACTCTTGAAAAGCGCCACATTGCCCTCCGCCACTTAGTTCCCAAGCAGATACGAGTGAACGGGCTCGCGGAGGACCAAGTCACGTTCAACGAAGAGGTAGTGTCCAAGATAATTGAGTCATATACTCGGGAATCCGGAGTACGTAACCTGGAGCGAGAGATCGGATCTGTCTGTCGGGCCAAAGCTGTCGAGTATGTCGAGGCGAGTGATCGCGGTCAGCCTGAAACATACAGGGCAGATATTGCCCTTGAAGATCTCGAGGCCATCCTGGGTATTGAAAGATTCGAAGATGAAATTGCGGAGAAGACAAGCCAGCCTGGCATCGTCACTGGCCTGGTGGCATATAGCTCCGGAGGTAACGGTGGGATCCTCTTCATTGAGGTTCTTGACATGCCCGGCGACGGCAGTGTTGAACTCACCGGCAATCTAGGAGATGTCTTAAAAGAGAGCGTCAAAGTTGCAAGAAGCTGGGTGCGCAATCACGCCTACGAGTTGGGATTGACCCAGGATCCGACAGAGAACATCATGAAAAATCGTAGTCTACACGTGCACTGCCCGTCTGGAGCTGTACCTAAGGACGGCCCTTCCAGTGGAATGGCTCAGGCAATTGCACTCATCTCGCTACTATCTTCGCGGCCTGTCCCACCAACCATGGCCATGACTGTGAGCATCAATTTTGTTCTCAGACATTGCCGATCAACACACTGACACTTGAGACAGGGCGAGTTCCAGCTTTCCGGCCATGTCAAAAGGGTTGGAGGAATTAAAGAGAAGCTCATCGGAGCTTATCGTGCAGGTGTCAAGACGGTGCTTCTACCCGCACAGAACGAAAAGGATGCTCGTGAGGTGCCCGTCGAGGTTAGAAATGGCCTGAAGATCATATATGTTAGGTACGTGCCCATGACATTGCTTGATCATAAGAGGTCGTCAACTTCTTTAAGCTAACACGCGCTTTTCCTAAGCCACATCTGGGAGGCCATCCGTCATGTCTGGCCTGATGCAGAGTGGCCAACTGAAATCAACTCGCCTATGCTAGCACGGTTGTAGTGACCTCAACACGGATTGATAAGACATACATTTCATTAGCGGTTCTACGCATTGCACGGCGTTATGATCACGCCACTGCCTTATTGAGTCTGAAAGCGCAGTTGCTTGACGCATGATTTTAGCGTTTTAGTAGACAATCAGTCAACTTCTACTCTGCACTCATGAGCCTTCCAAATCCCATTGAAAATGTCTTAGTGTTTGAGAGAGGCCTCCTTTAACTAGGATAATTGGCCACAATGATATTGAAGCGTATGAAAATCCGACTAAATTCTAATCATGCAAGCGCTAGCCTCGGCCGAAAAGGCGAGACATTCAAATGACGTCTCTTTAACCTCGACCCTCCGCATCTGCCATCCCCAAACCTCAAATGTGCAATGCAGCCACAAATTAGCCAGGCCGCATGAACCCCAACTTCGCGGTGCTGGGAAATCACAGTAGATGATGCCGGGGGGTTACAAATTTTCGCAGTGGTTGTTTTTCAAGATACCCTACTGGCTGGCTTGAGGCACACCTCTATCTTCTTCCCTCAGGTGCAAATCAGATGCTGCTGTGCTACGCCGGACCGCTACACAACCTTGGCTCGTCGTCACACATCTCGTGTTTTACCAGTTGGCCGGTTACTGGAACAGACGCGGGGGTTATTCAAGAAGATGGAAAGAGGACTTGGACTTTAATTACTAGGTCCCCTTTTTCCATGCGGGCGGCTCCTATTGCGCACCTTGGTGTCACCTAAGGGAGTTGCTCAAGCCTTACGGCCGTTGCGAGGTAGTCTTGCGGTGGCTTGGCGAGATCCATCTTTAATAATCCACATACATGGGGGCATTGTCAAGACTTCCTATTCTTCTTGTGGGATGTATCTGTATGTCTTGTGGGCGAAGAGCGAGGGAATGTGTATGAACCAGCGTAGGTAGGTCAGATGGGTGTGTTGGGCAGCCATGGATTTCCGGTGGCTTACCCGGCTATCTCTGTGCGAGGAGGGGTGGTGGTTTGCGAGAAAGGGAGAAAGGCGCGAGCGAGCACGAGCGCGACTTGAAATATGCAGTATCACGGATTGGCAGGTCCTTGGTAGGTTTTTTCACCTCCGTCCCACCAAGATTCCCCTATGTTGTGACGCGGGAAAGCGTTCCAAATACTTCTCCTTTTACATAACTTGGGTCCTGCTCTTGTTAATCATCGTTCCATTTTGTCATTTTGTCGGAACCTTTTTCCTAAACTCGCACTCTCACCAGACGAGAACCGACAAGAATCCAGGAAACAGAGGTATCAACTGCGTGCCACCAACACATCTTGAATCATACTTACATGTAATAGGTAAGTATGTATATGACTGGATAGTCGTAGTATACCTGAATGGCATATTCTCAAATCGATGCAGAACAGTTCTGCCCCCTTTATTTCAGCTTATATTGTTGTGTGATAAATTGGAAGGATGTGAAGTATAGAAAGCCGATGTGAACTATTATCTGTTCGGCTTGCCCCGTATACAAGATCTTCGTCTCATGCCGTGTATGTATGCACACATCCAGATCAGGCTAATGTAACTCATGATTAGAGGTCGAGAAAGACTGCTCCCCTCAATTAATGCTCTCGAGTTCAAAGAGTCTCTCCTAGTCTGAAAAGAAGTAGTAGCGCTTTTTGGATTTCTCAGTAAACTAAGATCGCTGCCAAGCGTGCATGGGAAGCTAAAAACCGAGATAATGTCCGGAGAAAACCAAGTACATGAGTAATACATTTTGAAAAACACCATCTTGGCTTCAAGGATAGATATTTGGAGCTCAGTCCCACTCGCCGAATTGTCGAGCCGGCGACTATCGGGAAACAGAGACACGATCGGCTAAGTGAAGAAATGGTCAACATACCCGATTAGCAAGGATGTGCACCAGCCTTCGACAACAAAAACATGGTTGATTTGATACCGGGGACCGAGGGGAACCGAGTCCTCTCTACGCACGAAATTTCTAGAAGTTTACGGTAGCAGGAAAGCTGAAAGAGGCATGAAACGATGGTTAAGCGATTCGGTATGAGGCACGTCATTTGTTTGAAAGAGAGTGTAGTGACGATAGGATAGATAGGCAGCTGAGATGTATACTTTTTACATACCTAGCCGTAACTAGCAAGTTAATCCGAGGTGCCGTCGGAGAGAGAGGGAGAGAAAGACAGGTGAGACCGGAGAGCGAAGTAACAAGACAGGTTTAAGAAGATGTTAGGTTGCGCCAAGCTAGGGTCAGGTCAGGTCCCGAGACAACGTCGTCCTATCGTCCTTGGCCGGTGACAGCGAAGAGACTATTTTCATATCTCCGTGTGAGACATGTTCCTTGGCACTACAGTAACGGCATCTTTCCCCGTTCCATATTCTGGGTGAAATCAGATGCCGTAAAACTGTATTAAGGGTCTTTGTACACCTATTAAGTTTATCAGGCGTTAAGAGATTTACCTCTCTGTTCCGAACATCTTAAATCACAGGGAGATTTAAGGACAAGATACCACGCTATGTCATCGACTTGGTGCCTTCTCCCATCCAAGCCCATAAGACGAATAAGTGTTATAGAGAGTATCATGGTATCATGAGATTGCTATGTAGAAAGTATCTGATTGCATGGCGCACGTTTCCGAATCACAGATGTTAATGACACTTGGCCACATCACACCAGTGAATAGCCATCCTCACTCAGGCTTTCTGAATAAGCCATTCAAGTTTTCAATGGGATTAAGAGCCGGCATAGCAAACTTTGATCTGGGTTTTATCCCAGACGAGCAGCCAAACACCGCGAACTCCGTAGCAAAAAGGCATCTAACGTTTACGACGATCAACATCAGCCAGACATCATACTCAGAAACACGGAACAAAAACGAACATGCAAGTTTCCGGCCAAATGTTTAGCCATACTATGTCTGAAACCCTCAGATACCGATCACCAGTAAGAGCATGCTGAGCTTTGACAGCGTAGATGCATACCTAAGTATACTGCGTTGTTCTCTTTGAACAGTAGTGAGCACATCGTCAACACTTTCAAGTTGTTCATTCTAAGTGGTTTCTACGAGAGCCCGAGGACAAAAAGCAAAAAAGATGGAACGGAGTTTGGGGCAGTTGTCCCCTCGGCGAGGACAGCCAGAGACTGATGGCTGGGCCAACCTGCCGAGTTACTCTGTGGGAAGCCGAAGAAAGAAGATCATTGGATAGTTGGACATCATGGATATTGACACAACCACGAACACCGCGGGTATCGAACGGGTGGAATTATATGAGATCGTGCTCTGTTGTGCTAGCAACCGATCCCCTGGTAGCAACTCTCGTCGACAGAATTACAATAGAGGTAAAGAGAAGAAGCCTAACTCGTACCTGACGTGACTTGACTATTGGGGGAAACCCCGCGGTTATGCGCCGAGTTAAACGGGATGATAGAGTGTGAATTGGAATATCCCAGGTCATCGAGCGGTTCACTCAAAAAAGATACGTGAATATGGTAACTCTACTCTCGCTTCGTCCTCACATTTTTAGATAATAGATGTCAATAGCACTATTTGAAATTAATTGGGCTTGCTAATGTCTGTGGAGATGTGACGATGCACTGTTTCATGTTATTCCAAAGTATGAATCTGTGTTCTATCTTTCCAATGTACAGCAAACCACCAAGCTGCCTGACCCTCCCGTCACATGGTAACAAGTCAATCTCTAGCTTTTTTCTTTCGTCTTTTGCTATGTTCTACACAGAACGTAAATTGTTGCAAGCACTATAGATACCATCGATCATTTGAGAAATGTAAATGACCCTTTTGCCTTGCCTGCAGCCATCCTGGAGACGTTGTGAGAGGGATTGTCGGACAGACTTTTTATTTTTCTTTAATTCCCGTGGAGACCATAGCGGAATCATGATACATCCCAGTGCACCCCCATGGTATGTCGCACTACAAGAGGGCGTCTTGCTGGTTTTGACAAATACACCAATCGTGTCAATGATAGCTGAAAAGAGGATGATAGAAAAAAGTGCGTAAGGCAACCAGTCACGGGCGAAGGTCAGGCGAGCTTTACGTGAAACGAATCCGATCTGTCTAACTATAGATCTATATACCCTCGTGTCCCGCAGAGGTCTTGACAACTCACTCACCACAGCCTATCGACTGAGGCTGGGACGCCAGACAATGTCGGTGTCACGCACTAAGAGCTGGCCAAGTAACGCACGTACACGCCCACTCGGTATTCAAATACCTAATGCCCTGTAGAAATCTTTAGCTCCGATCGGTTGGCGTGTGGAGCTGCAGCGGTTACGGTTTTGTATCGTTAGGCGGAGATTGTGCGCGACTGTAGGATTCCTCTTATGATTATATTCTCCGGACTGGAAGACTTCGTCGACCCGTACGTACCTCGGTGACACGCCCGGGAGCCCAAAAACAGAAAGAAGTGCTTGTACTCCCACGCCTCACCCAACAGATCGCGTGCGACAGCTTGTCCCCGACCCATCGCTGCTGGGTGCGCTGTGAGCTACTACCGCCACAGTGGAACTTGGCTGGACGATCGATTCTATGGGGTGATACCCGCCAGGCACGGAGACAGATGATACAGCTGGGTCCGACAGAGAACAACGGGTTTGTCGGGGTATTTTCCATCCCAGTTAGCTTGCGGCTGGTCCGCTAGCATTTCGCCCAATCCACCTGATGCACGTGTGCGGATGTTTGGTACGCGCTAGCCAGCATAGTGAGAAGGGGAGAGCACAGCTGGGCTCTTCTTTGCAGTTTCTGTGCTCACCGACTTATTGGATGGAATGACTCAAGCTTCCAGATTCAAGGAGAAAGGAAACTAGATGAGATTCTTCGCACTAGAAGAGAGAGAGAATTAGAGGAGATTCTCCTGCTGGTGCGGATGATCATGACTCGTGATTGTCGGGGCATCTGAACCGTAGTCGATAGATCGCCGGGTGTAAGAGAGCGAACCAACCGGTATGGGGGGCCATCTGCCTTTTATTCATATTGATAGTACGGGACCCGGGGCGAAGTAGAACATGAATAGCGCAACGCATGATCCGCGCCCCTCATTGTGTGGCAGACTGGCGGCGTAAAGATCAATAGTTAATTTTTACACACTATCCGGTGGAAAACGAGATCCGATCAATCACTACTGGCGGTGCTATTGGTGAATAAATCCAAACGACAGGAACTAATCAGAGCTGCGGCTCGGACCGAGAAGTTCTAGATGCTTTTTTGCTTGTATTGGGTGGTAATATCAGATGCAAGCCACCTGCACGCCGCTGCGCTCTAGTGCCTCATTCGCATGCCAAGCTTGACCACATTTATTACGTAAGTGAGATCCAGTCCGTCTCATTATATACTAGCTATCAGGGCCTCGAGCTGTTGTATGGACGGAGTCGCAATATCCTGGACATCCGATCTGGATGGGAGTAGGGATCGTAAGGTCTTGTGCAGGACGAAGTAGAGTATCGTTCTGAAGAGTGAGTTTTTTTAGGTTTCACAAGGGCGCTGATTGCAACGCTTTCATGTTTGAGATGGCCTAAAAATGGTCGAGCAACGGACATACTACCTGGGCGGACCGTATGCTTGTTCAAGTTGTCGCTATTCTTGATGCTGTCGCGCATCGGCGGTGGAAGTTCTGCGACTTGATACAGCGCAAGTAGCAGAAGTGCAGTCCCGAGTAAGCGATGTAACGGCTGAAGCGTCAGGCTCTCTTGTCTGCGCACTCACCAAGTCTCTGCGTCAGTGATCGCCTTGGCAGAAATCACAATTTCTCTATAGCGTGTGCGTAATTTCGATTCTACTCACCGATCCTTGCCAAGTGGAGGATCGTGGATTTGATGAGTTCAATACGAAGGTTCAACCCTAGAAAGATGTATCGCCCCCAAGTAGTGAACCAGGTGTGCACAGACGCAGTGACCTGGGACAAAGCAGAAGAAGTATCTTTTCGCAGCCAAACTTCCCTTGCCGAAAACCCTTACAAGCCTTGCGATTAGCGCAACACTTTCATGCGATACATCTATCAGGGGGGGGGCCTACGTACAGTACCACATCCAGCATGGTGAGGTTCTTGACTTTGGGAATCGAAATGAGATAGAGGCCAATTAGGCCTAGCTCCGTCTGTCTGTCAACTCACTCACCGCATCGGAGAATTCTTTACTTCGTACAGGAGTTTTTAATATGGGCCGGTGCTTACCTACATACAACTGCTCTTCCTTGCCTGTTATGTTGATCGGGTAGCCTTCCGTGGCTCTTCGAAATAGGTCGAGCGCATAGCCCATCGGAAGCTTTTCTCCTTTCTTTAATTCTCCCTTTGTAGCAGATTGATAACGCCTACCCACACTTTCTCTTTCCTAATCTTTATTCTCCCCATAGTTACCGTGATGGAGGTCTCAGCAATGGGAAAGATTTTCTACCCGTCCATTTTATGTACACCGTATCTTGAGAGATATTGCAGGGGTGAAATTGGATGATGCCATATTTTCTGCTACTGTGCAGGTCATTTCCAAATACGGCGAACAAGAATTCAGCGTGGGTTTGCGAAATGAAAGGACAGTTCCCGGCCTCGTGGCGCCCCTGTTGAGAGCCCGGAGCGCTGGCATGCCGTGTGCGTTCAAATTTCTTACCCCTCCCCATGTGAAATGACAATTTGTCAGTCGCTGTATTCGCACGTAAAGTCTTTCGATCGTCGCGCTATCCCGGGTCGGGACTTTTAAGTGTGCCTTGCCTCAGTGATGAATTGCTTGCCGTATGAAAATATGCAATTAGAATAGCTTCTTCCTCCCAACAAAATATATTGATTCTCAGTAATATACTATATTGTGTCGTGATATACAGTTTAATATTGATACGATTGGAGAACAGCATCTTGACATTCTCACACCCCGAGCACCAGATGCAGCCCCCCAGATGATGGCATTTCTTGGAGTGCATAAGATGGGACGGGTGATCTCGCACCGAAAATCGTAAGTGCCTGTTATAGATTGGATGCAACGCAATTATCACAACACTTTCACCCTCGTCATCACCGATGCATGATAGTGACGGCGCGGGATGCGAGGGGGCGTCTCAAGCCCCGGGCTCACTATTAATCACCTTTTTACCTTTACGAGCACGCTAGCAAGATTATGCTACTCCATGTTCTCCTATTCTTGTCGTCCGTTATGTTGAGCAATGGGTTTGGAAGTGCTCGTGACCTTGACTCTGATTCGGTGTAGTGTGCCGGACTATACGGGTAGCTTGTAGAATACCCTTGGACGCTCCCGTTCAAATTCCCAAATTTAAGGATTGTGAAAACCCTCGACCGAATGCATACGGAGTAGCTGGCCGTCATGATTAGCCTTTTCGTACCATCATTGCTTCTAGCATTTGATAGCCCGGGAATAGTCAAGTCATTGCAGAGGTACGGAATCCTGTAGGTGGTAAAGTCAATTGGTCCTAACCAAACAATAACCTTATTACATGTAGTGTTAATGGAAGGCAGGGCTCGTTGCGGGAAGCCCCGTCGTTATCTATTGTGACACGTGGATGGATGATAAAAGACACACTATTGGTATACGCAGGTAATACCTGACAATAATAAAGAAGTAAATCGCATGATTGCCCAGCCATAAATAAACATTCACCTGTGTATTTTCAGATACTCTCCTTATCGCCACATAGTAGGTCTTGAACCACTACCGGTAGCCGACAGCCGACAAGCCGCCAATGTAGTCGTAGTAGTATCATCATGCATCTGAGGTAGTAACACAGTTAGCAAGTACCTCGGGAAGGAGGCGGGCGCTTTGGGAAGGCACTGGTCAAGGCTATCATTTACCAGGTAGCAACACTCGGAGATAGTTGTATACAATCCGCTCTCTGATCGGCCCTATCGGCCTTCTTTTCTCTCTCGTGTGCCAGTCTCTCACAACTCGCGTTCGAAGTCGTGGTCCTCCTCAATTTCTCCAACCCCCAACCAACCACTTCGTGGGTCGCGACGTCGCAACCCGGCTCGTCGTCTTCGTCCCATCTTTTCTTTTCGTCCCAACTTTTGAAACTGCCATGCATTCGGGCAATTTTCCAAACCACTCCTGCGCCATCCCGCCTCAATATCAAACTCTCATCCGATCTTAGTCTCCGGACTATCAGACATGCACCGTTGAGGATCACTGACGGAAACCCCTGCTCGGGTCTTTAGCAAGTAGTCCAATGAGAGCACATCTGTCTCACTATTTTTCATTTTCTTTACATAGACCGGCACAATAGTGTTGTGGTGGTCGATCGTTCGTCCCAACTCTCCGAGGCTAGTAGATCCCAAGCGTCATGGTAGTCATCAATAAAATGGACACGACGCAAGGGTCACCATGCTTTACAGAGACAGCGGCCGGCAATTGATATTGCCATCACCATCATCATGACCGCTGTCATTATTATCATCGTCACCTTGCCTCATCTCGCGCGCGCTCCATCACGCGCAACAACCCAGGAAGCATAGCTTGCATCCCTGAGCAATGATTAGCAGCGCATGCTTCACCAGTCTGGAGTCTGGACCGGGGTAAGCCCTGCACCCCATCTGGGCCCTGGGCGGCGACTAGGATTCCACAGTTCTGGCACCAGATTGCAGCAGGGCCCGCTGGTGTAACTGCGTCGAGATGACCTCGAATGGCTAGTCAACGAGATCATTTTCCATTCAGCCCCCTTGTCTTGGTCGCCTACCGTCCCATCTCGACGTGTGCTCGTGCCCGCCTGGTGTTAATGCTTCCGGTTCATCAGAAGCGAGAGACCCCCTGGCCAATCTTTTACAGCTGCGCGTGCTACTGTGAGTTAGTGAGCACCTACTACTTTTACCTAGCTAGGTACCTACCTATGGTCACCCCTCCCCTGCCGCCGGCCTACACGTATGCGTAATTGTCCTAAATCTAAATATTAATATTAAAGTCGCACCAAAACCTCCCACGATCCCAATGGCATCGAGAGACGTCTTCCACCTTTGATCCGATCCTTTGGCGATATTAACCTCTGTCCGCCACAGCTTCTCCCGTGCCACGTTGCGCCCAAGTAGACACCAAGTAGACTGAGTAGACCAAGGACGCCGCCGCCCCGTACCACACGCCGTCGACTTCTGTGCCTAAAAGCTGCAGCTCTCCGCCTTCACCATCTTTGCCCAGGTTTCCACCGCACAACCGCGCGCCGTGCAACGGCATCTTCGAACCTCGACTAACCCAGTGCCACCCCGAGCTTTCTCGTCCGACCGAGGTCTGAGCATTACCGCCAGCATCTCCTGCCGAGGCCGCCAAACACCCACATAGCCGCATATATCTAGCCTACCAACCAGTGCATTGTTGTTGACGGCCTTTGCAATCTGACCATCATATAGAGCGCGCTGCTGGGCTTGTCCAAGCAAGTATACTATTGTATCCAACAGACAGAGAGGTCTCAACTCCTGGGCTGAATCGAAAATCCTTTCCGAAACGAGCGATCTTCCTAGCATGCGAATCCGCCACCGCTTTTAGCGCCGTGTTCGTGATCGAGGTTTCTCCGATTCTTTGAGGACCTCCGGGCCGACCAGAAGGCGACGCTCGGAACAAGCGGTCCCCCATCTCGCCGGGTAGCATCCATGCAAACCCTCAACCGCAGTTTCGAGCAGTTGTTTGTCCCTCTCGGCGAGCGCCGAAGCAGATCCGACCTGGCGACCTGCACGCTCGACCTGACGTGGTCTCGATCGGAGAAGGCGTGCGCTCCCCGCGGCACAAAGGCGTATCCCTCGCCGCCTATGTCAGGATCTCCTCCGCTGCCGCCCAAGCCGAACCAAGAGGTCACTGAGCGAGGCCAGAGGCGCTTCCAGGCTTCTGGTCACGATGCATATCGCACAGGCCCAATGCTTCAAGGAGGCGATTATCGGTCTGCGCCTCCTCAACCTCCCCTACCACCGCCTCATCCAGCGGTGGCAGGGCGCTTTCCGCTAGAGGCGCCTGAGCGTTTGCCCTATCCTTCGTATCGACGTCAGGAAGAAACTCATGGACCCCCAATCTCGTATCCACCACCGTCGCCAGGTCCAATGGTACCTCAGCCTCAGCCTCAGTATCCCCTTCCTCCTGCAGCAGGGCCCAGTCTTGGACCCTCGCCATACCCAATGCCTCTTAGCCAGCCAGCCCCAATCAACCCGCCATTTACTTCTCCAAAATCCCAAAGAAAGACTAAGGGCCATGTTGCGGCTGCCTGCGTGCCTTGCAAGAAGGCACATCTACGGTAGGCTCAATTCGTCCCCCTTTTCTTGTAAGGTATGCTGACTTGGTGTAGATGCGATGGTAAGCATTGAAATCCCCTCTTCTTCCAACCTTTCAATCCTTCCAGGCCGAACGGGCATCTCTGAAAATCTGCACCATCAATTCGGGTTGTGTGGATCGCATCCTTTTCTTGGGTCCCAGAGAGCCCAATGCCTCCGATAGCATTCGCAGAACAGGGCGTCAGGAAATGGCGTTGTAGTGGCGCCAGACAAAATTGGTGTGATGCAACGAGACCGTCGTCTTCTTTTGTGCTATATCAAAATAATCATTTGCTGATCCCTTGCATATCGGTGGGAAATGATTTGGTGATTGTGCCAGCCACTATTTTCAAGCCATCAGTGAGGCTAAAGCGGCGCTAGACCGGAAGACCTTAAACCTATCATCTGGATTATTTTCTCTTATCCTAAGTCAAATCATTCATTCTGCAGAGCGCAAGCTGACTTTGAGACTGCAATAGCTCAACGGCCGTGCTCACGTTGTCTGAGTAGTGGGAAAGAGGATGCATGTGTGGATGTTCAACACAAAAAGCGCGGACGGCCGCGGTTACGAGACGAAAGGGAAACACGATTTGATAGTGGAAGACCGACACAGCTCCCAGCGGATTCGAACATTCGCCGGCCGCTTTCGCTTTATACGCCTGTTACTACAGCCCCTCCATCCTTCGATGATGCTATCCGGCGCAGCCACTCCTACCGGGTTTTGAAGTCCCAGCCTACTGAGAGTGTCGCGCCACGGTTCCTTAGCCGCGGTTCGATATCCGACGCCAACGTATATCCGGGTCCTCTTTCGATAGCAACAATGACACCCGAGCCCGTGGCTTTTCTGACGATAGGCGACCTTGAAGTGGTGACGGCTTCGAGCACGTTCATTGATGCCACGATGGCAAATTCGCAGTCTGTCCTTGGGTACCGTTCACAACCTGTCGTTGGACGTAAGTTGGTTGATATGATCACGCCGCCTGAGCGTGATCGTGTAAACGCTCTATGCAAAAGTCTCCAAAGTGAACAAGCTGCCAAGGAACCAAATTATCTCCCCCCCATATTTGGCAAGAAGGAGGAAGAGAGAGTTATTAAAGCACAATCCTTCGGTGTCGAATCGGTATCGAGGTATCTGCTTGACCGCGAGGAGTTCTTCACCTTCGTAGCGGCTGATGGTCAACCACGTCCTCATTCAGTCCGCGTGGGATTAGCTAAGGCCGAATCCATATATTTCGTTATACTTCTTCTGGGGCCAGCTTATCGATCCTTCCCCCATCCATCCCCATCTCCACGTTCTCGTGACGTACTGTATCCGCAGCAACCCCAGGTGTACTCACAGTTGACACCTGTTTCGGCATCCTTTGAACCTGTACGATCACACATGGGAGACAACCCGCGAGAGGCCGGCTATATGCCGAGGCAGACTGATGCATCGATTCACTTGGGTTCGGCACTCAGTCCTGGTGTAAGCCCAAACATACCGTCTTACGCCGCCTCGGCAGCAGTACTATCTGAGCCAGCGGGAAGCCTAGCCCAGCAAACACCCAGGAGTGAGCATTCACATGTCAGACCGCCACAACAGACAGAACTGCAACTACCACCTATAAGGGGTCCACAGCAGTCTGTACCATCCGGGGATCGTGCTTGGCAACGAGAAGACCGAAGTAGTCGTGTGGATATCGGCGGCCTGATCGAAAAGCCTGGGCCACCGCCAGGTCGAAATCCTTAAAATCCATCTATCCTTTGAGACATTCAGCAACTGCTTCGACTCTTATATCTTGGTTCAGGCATATGTTCATGTAGAGCGGCCCTTGAATTATCTTTCTTGCGAGCATTTTCATATCAGGTTTTGTCTTTTCCCAAGTTCGCATTGTTGACAACATAGCCGATATATTTCGTCCTTCGTTTTTGGCGTGCTGGAGATACCACTGTATTACCTAGTGCATATTCTGGAAGTCGGCATTGCGTGGAGTTGAGTCCTGTTGTTTTTCCTCGCAAATGCTTTGTTCGACATCTTCGGAGTCTCATCGAGGTTGCGAGTTGCGAGTCATTGAAAATCTCGATCGTCCTTCGCCCTGATATCCTCTTGCAAGGAACATCTGTCAATGCTGACTTGGAAGAGGACATGTTTGAGTTGCATAGCTTGTGAGAGGCCTTTTCATCGTGTTTGGCTGGGCGTCATGAGGATGGGGCTTCTGGTTGATGACTTTGATTGACTGTACATTGTGAGGTAGCGGCGGAATCAGTGAGGCGGAATCAGTGACAGCGACAAGCAGAGATAACGAAGCTATGTAACAGTATCTCACAGGAAGACGAAACTGCTCCATGGACACGTCAAACGTTCTTTCTTATTGGTATACTTCCTGAGTGTCAGGTCGGCAACTTGGAAAACAGGACTCGGAATACATTTGTTGCTGCTTTACAAGTGAGTTTCGTTGGGGCAATGCATCTGGCGATATAATCTAGTTTGGGTCACTTGGGCGCTGTAGGACTGAACAAGGGCTGCGCAACATTGTTATTCGAAAATACTCGCAAAGCCATACGGTCGGTCGAGGGCGATAATGACTAGACATATACCAGAAATGCCGGAAGAAATTGTCTTGAACAAAAAAGTCTCTGAGTAAAGTTAAGCGAATGAATGTAGAAGCACTTGGTGTAAGCGAGGGTTGAAACGGAAGAAGAACGAGAGTCGAAACAGGACAAAGGGAAACGAAACTTGGGAAAGGGCAGGTGGATCTGCGAGCCCCCTCACGGATCATAAGAGCATAGATATGAGGTGAATATATATCATACGGCCGCCTATTAACGAGGGTGCCCGTATATTACAAGTCTTAGTTCATGGCCATTAAGACTCTGAACTTGGCCTCCCAGGACGTGTGTGATGATAAGCAGAAGGGCGCGCGCTTGTGATGTTGGTGATCATCAGTGGCACCTATGTCCTTCATCTGTGGTTTCTGTCTTTTAAGGTAGGAGCTTGAACCCGTAGAAGCAAATGCTTCGCGCTTCAGATCATCACAGCCGTCAAGGGAAGTCCATTCAGGGTCAGTAGCGATCGCCTGGTCTCCTAAGCGAGGTGGGCAAGATTTTGTCCGTTTGGTGGTGGTAGTAGCTGGTTGCAGATGTGGAGGCGGGGGCGACGAGATTCTTTAGAGACAGGCAGCCCTGCTCGGTGTGAGGAGAATTTAACGTGTCACGGAGCCATCATGCACCTAAATTGTTAACCGAGGGCTATATGATGCGCACATAAGAGGCACGGAGGAAATGAAGTCAGGGAAGGGAAATTGAACGTTCCCGGCTTCCGAGATCTAGGACGCGAGTCCAAGGCGCTTTGATCCTGTTGACGTTCCCCTCAGCACTCTCATTACACGGGCGGCTCGTACTCAAGTCGCGGTGACAAGTTCTTACTTACCGACAATAATATCAAAGCGCAGGTTGCAGGGGGTTTTCGGGTCTATCATGCATGCATGTGCACCCCCGAAACCCCCTATGGAAAATCTCCGGTGTGCCTTTTGTTGATTGTAGGTGCAGATGAATGGTTATTGGCTCATCCATGCGCTCTAGGTTGAGCGGAGGACTCTCTGAGGTTTGTTATTCGATGAAAATCACCGGTTTCAAAGCCGGTAATTGGACCGTCGCAGTGGGGTTGCATTGCAGCTACTTTCCCGCCTTCGTTCATCCGGTACCGAATGAAAAGCCCCGACTATTGAAGCCAAGGATGTCTTCGCGTCTCCAATTATTAGCTTGGGCATCAGAACTCCCTACTATACCCACAGCACCGACCTACCTTGTTATAATTGTGGCTTTGTCCACTTATGAGCTTATACGAGCAACGAAATCAAACAGGTTTAGAGAGCGGAGGAGAGACGGTGGTTCACAAGAAAAAGCAAGTAAGATAGGAAATCGACACACTACTCTATACTATCAACCATAAAGCCATACAATAACGCAAAGGCTTGATCTGGAAGACGCTACTTGGAGTTCCGAGATGAAATCTGCTCACGGATACGTTCGGATCGTCTTTCAGGTGGGCGAGGACTTGGTGGGGCCGCAGCAATAGTGCCACGATTTTTGTCAGATGTCGATGAACTACCGAGAAGTGTCCTGGACCTTTTTCGTCGGTGGCTTATTAAGATAAGCCTACCTTCCGCCCTGGGGAAATCAGATGCAGCTTCAGCTCTCCTGATACCCTCGATTTCGGCTGACATCTTGTCTTTGAGAGGGAGAGTCTCGTCTTCTAGAATCTCATCCAATGTTCGCTTCTTGCCTGGTAGCATAGCGAGAGGTAATGGGGGAGGTGTCAACCCTGTGAACGAGGTTTTCGGGCTCTGAGTGATCTCGCCCGATGAAAGGGTAAGGTCGATCCTCTCTTGCCTGTCAACCTGCACCTCGTGTGCAAATCGCCTCGTCAAAGGCCGTTTATGTTCATCGCCAAGTGTCGACTCTTGAGAATTCGGGTCGCTTAACGGATAGTAACGGTTAGTATATCACATTCTTTCAAGTAATGAAAAGCAAGGTGACCGACCAAGATGAACCACTCACACCCTTTGTCGAATCAACATCCTCTTCCTCCATGGCGGACTCCCTGGGTGTAGGAGCAATTGAGTCTTGTTGCATTGTGTTGTCCCTGATATAAGAGAAAGTGTAGTGATTCGGAACTGGGCGAATGGGAATATATTTGACCATGGCTTGCAGAGGCAGCCTGAAACCCATGTTTGTACACAACATAGAGCGATCCACTGATGCGGCATTTCCGGCGCCGTTCATGCTTGAGAGAATCCTCCTCCCTGTTGTCTGATATGGTAAAGATGGTTGATGATGTATTCTGTATCTGCATGTGGTTATACCTGAAGGCGAAGTATCGCGCAACGCTACGGATACTTACCTGCATGTAGGTACCTAGCTGTAAAGAGGCCCACTGAAACAAGGCTGACTTACCACTAAAACTTCCTAGTCGGGTGCATGGAGGTGTATAAACCCCTTGAAATTTTGCCTCACGGGAGGGTTTGGGGGTCCTAATGTGTAACGTACTTAGGGACTACTGATTAGATAATTGCAAGCACGGCCCTCAGAGGGAGGTAGTTTTTCAAAACACAGAGCCAGAGTAGACCGTACGTTGGGGGCAGATCTGTTCTGTTCAATACAATAACATGCTTAATGTTGAAGTATTCCAGTAGGAATACATAAGTGCGGAGGAGGCCTGGGCGCTAATAAGCTGCTCAGGGCTGCTCTGGGAGAAATACAGTGTGGAAAATGAGATCTTCAATTCTTACTGTGCAAGTTAAATTGCCCTGCAGTGACCTCCTACCCTAAGTAAAAAGTAAAGAGCGAACATCCATGCCTACCAAGAACCTGAAAACCGATATTTCTCTCACTGAGTACTCGCCCACTGATCAAGAAACGGTTCGAGATAAACACATGTAGTCAGGAGATGGAACATCCTTGACCATATGTGACCGCTATGATGGCCGACCCTATGGAAATAGACCAGCCAAGGGGGGTTAAGCGAAAGGCGCCTCAGTCACCCACCACAGCCGCCCGCTCTCCCCGACGTATACAGGCAAGCCGCCCTGGTTAGCCGGTCGGAAACGCCCAGTAAGGCTGACTTTAGTCACTTCTTCCATAGGCCTTAGACCCAGATGTAGTTAACAAAATCGCGGCCGGCGAGATCATCGTTGCTCCCGTTCACGCCCTGAAGGAGCTCATTGAAAACGCTGTCGATGCAGGCTCCACGTCGCTCGAGGTTCTTGTCAAAGAGGGAGGCCTCAGGCTGCTACAGATCACAGATAATGGCCACGGTATAGACGTAAGTTCCCTTTGCTGGCCTTCCCCATCACTTGCCATCTCTGTTCTGACACCGTCTTTGTCCAGAAAGATGACCTCCCCATCCTCTGTGAGAGGTTCACCACCTCTAAGCTCAACAATTTTGAGGATTTGAGTAACATATCCACTTACGGATTCCGAGGCGAAGCCCTGGCGAGCATCAGTCGCATTGCCCATCTGACCGTCACCACCAAAACTAAGCACTCGAACTGTGCTTGGCGTGCTCACTATGAGGGTGGTAAGCTCTCTCCTGTTAAACCTGGCCAGTCGCCTGACCCTAAGCCCACCGCCGGCCGAGACGGAACTCAAATCTCTGTGGAAGACTTGTTCTATAATGTGCCCACGCGACGCAAGGCTTTCCGATCCGCCTCCGATGAATACAATAAGATCATTGACATGGTGGGCCGTTACGCCGTACATTGCGCCGGCGTTGCATTTTCTTGTAAGAAACACGGTGACTCGGGTACTTCCGTTTCTGTTCAATCACAAGCCTCTACCCTCGACCGCATTCGTCAGATCCACGGGGGTAATGTTGCCAACGAGTTGATTCAATTCTCTGTGAGTGACGATCGCTGGGGTTTCAAGTCTTCAGGATGGGCAACAAACGCGAACTATCATATCAAGAGAACGACCCTCCTCCTTTTCATCAATAACCGAAGCGTAGAGTCTGCAAACATCAAGAAGGCTGTTGAACAAACGTATTCAACTTTTCTGCCAAAGAGCGGGCACCCTTTCATCTATCTCAGCATTGAGATCGATCCTCAGCGTGTCGACGTCAACATCCATCCCACCAAGAGAGAGGTGAATTTCCTCAACGAAGATGAAATTATTCAAGCAATATGTGAGACAATCCGAGAGCAGTTGGCTGCTGTCGATACCAGCCGCACATTCATGACCCAGACCCTGCTCCCAGGTAGTGCCGTTCCAAGCACACCCTCTCAGCAAGGCGGAGCAGATCTATCGGTTAGAACCTCGGCAGCCTCGCGCAAGACCAGTCGCCCATATGAGAATAATCTTGTACGGACTGATGCATCCCTTCGCAAAATCACCAGTATGTTTCCAACTACAACTGACTCGTCGGTCCCCGGAGCTACTTCTGGGGGCCCCGCTGGGGCAGAGGCCTTTCTCGAGCCAAAGTACCAGATCACAGACCGGGAACCTGTATACTGCCGTCTGGCCAGTGTGCGCGAGCTTCGCACAGCGGTACGGGATGACATGCACCATGAGTTAACGGAAATTATCGCGAACCACACCTTTGTAGGTATCGTTGATGAAAGACGCCGCCTTGCCGCCATTCAGGGCGGGGTGAAGCTTTTCCTCGTAGACTATGGACGAGCTTGCTTTGAGTATTTCTACCAACTCGGGTTGACAGATTTTGGGAATTTCGGCACTATCAAGTTCCAGCCGGCATTAGATCTCCGCGAAGTCTTGAACATAGCAGCCGAGCAAGAAAAAAAGATTGATGGCGATGGTGTGCTAGCAGATGATGACGACTTTGATGTAGCTGAGGTAGTGGAAAGGGTAGCGGCGCAGTTGATCGAGAGACGTGAGATGCTGCTTGAGTATTTCAGTTTCGAGGTCTCACCTGCAGGCGAACTCCTCAGCATTCCTCTACTCTTGAAGGGTTATGCGCCATCGATGGCCAAACTACCTCAATTCCTTCTCCGTCTCGGCCCCTATGTCAATTGGACAGACGAACAGCTGTGCTTTGAGTCATTCTTGAAAGAGCTTGCTACCTTCTATGTTCCAGAGCAGCTGCCCCCGCTTCCGGGTAGTGACGAGGTCGAGGAGGATATACCAGATGAGATCAAAGCAAGAAGGGTTCAGATCCGTCGGGCTGTAGAGCATGTGTTGTTCCCAGCATTCAAGGCTCGTCTTGTCGCGACGAAGTCTTTTATGAAGGACGGCGTGTTGGAGCTGGCCAGTCTGAAGGGACTTTACCGGGTTTTTGAGAGATGTTAACTGACACCTTTGTCATAAGAGACCTTTCCACAGTAATCGTGGCTTTACTAGCATCGCAGCTTGTACCGACTTAGTCTTACCCGTAGAGTACATCAATGATTGCACTGAGATAAGGGTCATGAGAATTGATGGTGTTTCATTCATTCCTGCATGTGAGCAGGAGGTGTTCCATGCGATAAACATGTACTAACTCTTATATGCGTCCCGCGCAATCTGTCTGGCCAACTCCATTCTTGCCGACCACAAAGAAACCGTCGTATCTAAATCTCTCCGGCCTGACCATCCTCGCCCTCGTCATCCTCCTCCTTCGCGCCGTTCTTCTCCGCCTTCTCGACACGTGCCTTCTTGGCCACGGGTGCGTTATCTTCATGGTCACCCTTGGCCTCGTCTTTGGAAACTCGAGCAGCCCTGCCGCGCTTCTTGGCATGAGTGTTCGCGATATTGGTGGTAGTCGTGGTCGCGCCGGGAGTGAGAGTGCCGCCGGCTAAGAGGCACAGGAGATGTGAGCCAAGATATAGACAGAAAGAATCACGAGATCACATGCGCGAATGTGGAGGAAAACTCACAGGAAGTTGCAACGGAGGTCTCGCCACGCAGTCTCTGCATGGCGTGTCGAAGGGCTTTTGTGGTACGTCCCTCCATATGGATCTCGTTTAAGTCGTACTTGGCGCCAGTCGCGACCATCTGATTGATGATTCGGATCAAGAGCACTTTCTGTTGACACAGGCGTTAGAATCTTGATGGTCGGTGAGGAGGGGGAGGAGAAAGGAAGGTGTCTGAATGCTGCGGCAGAAAGGATAAAAGACAGTCAAATGGTAGGACTGAGTCACTTACCTCCTCACCCTCGGTCCAAGCATTCTTGGAACTAGCCATTGCTGTGGTGAGTTGATGCTAATATCACGATTAGCTATGAAATGAACATCAGTCATGGTTGGAATACTTACTGAAGGATTGAGATATTGATTGTTTTCTGGTGGTGGTGGTGGTTGGCGGTGGTGTGGTTTTTGGAAGAATTCGGAGTTGAGGGCGGAAGGCCGGTATTTATAGCCCGGAAGACTACCGGAAGTGTCCGGGGAAAAGCGGGGCCTTTGAGTTCGGTACCCCGGGGTTGCCGGGGCGGGTGCCGGCCTATGCGTACCCGCGTAATAGTAAGTTGCACAACTAGATAAACCGGGGGCAGGTGCTCTAATTGGCAGCTACTACTGAGCGGTACCTTCCTTGTTATCGCAGCGACCGTTGGCTATATCTACTCCTCACAACAGGCAGTCGCACACTCCGATAAATGGCGAGTAAATCCTTAAGTAATCAGATGTCACTAGACGGTACCTTCCCAGGTTATAACAGGAACTGCTATTCATGTGCATTTGCTTGATGGGAAGTTGCAAATTTCCAATGTCAGTGAGTGACTGCCTGGTTCTAACTCATACTGAGCGGTTCTTGTCTCATTGTTTCTGTGCATGCTGACGCGTACAGATCTGTTAGTAGAAAGGTGAAGATCTCGAAGTCGGTGAATAGATTTTTGATTAGGAAGTAACGACAAGTGGTGCCTTCTCTGTTATTGTGGGCAATACTGGGCTGCGCTTAAACCGACTAGGAGGGAATTGCAAATCTTCATGTCTGGTGGGTAAACATTTGATTGTCAAGCAAGTAGCAAGCTGTACTTTACCGAACTACCGTATAGAACGCCGAGCTGTGGCATTTTCTTGATAAGAGGTTAGAGATGTTCAAACTATGGAAATAATTATGAACTAATTAACTGATACTCATCGGCGTTTCCTATAGAATACCTGTCGGTAATGCTGGTTGATACGTTTTTGTCCAATATGAACTTGCAAATCTTCACACATGGGAAGTGGTTGCTTGAGTTTTTTCAACTGATACGAAACGTCATAGTCCGAAAGTTGGCACCAGAATAACCAGCCGTTACCCAGTTCAATAATAAGCAATTGCAGATATTCAGACTTAGCAACTAGTTGCTTGATTATTGACAAGAATAGAAATAGCATAGTACAAAGGCTGCTTCCAGAAACGCCAGGCAATACGCACTCCCCCAATTCAAGGTTGCAAATCTTCAACTTCGGCAGATAGTTCAACTGCTTGTAAATCTACTACTTCTAAGCGATAAAGTCCCATGATACGCAGTAGCACATTGTCGAGGTAAAAGTCCTATACCCCTGTGTATGTTGCCGCTTTTTAGATGGTGCTTGTCTGGATATGTCATGCAGAGTATTTGTGAGATAAAAGATAATATGATATGTTTAAAATGTTGCTCAATGCAGAAAGTAACACATGTTTGATGTGCGGATGTCGGTCACGATGTGTCCAGCATGACACCTGGAGATGAAGCAGATCTGTAATGAAACACATACAAGCCACCACAAAGCATTTGCATGTCTTTTCCTGAAGAATACCAGTGCTTGTGGGGATCCTTTGAATTATTGGGGCACCGGGAGGTGACATACCCTGGTCTACAATGTTATGGTACAACCTGACGCATGGCTCTTCCAAGTCTTATGAGCCCAGAACTGTACAATAATGAAACAGGTCCAGCACATTGATATCTCTCTAGTCTCCACCACTAGATTTCACCTTCTTGTTCATTCATAGACACGTCCCCATTGTCTTCGGCAGCTAGAGCGACGATCCCTTCTGATGGTTCGCCCTCAACTGCTCTGCCGCTGCTCTCGTAAGTGATGCGCTTCCAGCCGCAAGACTCTGAGCTATCTTTAAGGTATTCCATTGTAGGGAAGTAATGCTCATTCTTCTTCATCGTCACCACCCATGGGACATTGTCAAAGGTCATGGCGCGGATCCGGAAGTCTGCAAAACCGTTAGTTCATTTCTGGAAGGGTGGAGTAAAAAGAGAAATAGTAGGACGCACATGTATTGTCGGGGATCTTCACAACAGCGTCCAAGAACGATTTCAAATCTGGTGTTGGCTTGCCGTTCACATGGGTGATGAAATTGGTTGGCGCAAGGCCATATTGGTATGCTGGAGAACCTCGGCTCCTTGCAGACACATAAACCTCACTGTGCAACTTACTAATCTGTTGTCTCACTGCGAGATGTGGCACATGCAAAATAGCACCACAGAATGAGATGGCGTGGTCTGTCTCAACATCATCTGCTGATACTGTGGGAACCTTGAGCTGCAGCTCTTGACTCTCCCGCACAATCACAGCATCGAGAACCTCTTCAGAGTACATGACATCAAGCTCAGATACGCGCGTAATCATCTTGTCATTGAGCGTCAATATGACATCCCCTTCAAGCAGGACGCTGGGATGGGAGCCACGCTCAAAAGTACGCTTTG
Source organism: Xylariaceae sp. FL0255 (assembly GCA_022578795.1). Taxonomy (NCBI): domain Eukaryota; kingdom Fungi; phylum Ascomycota; class Sordariomycetes; order Xylariales; family Xylariaceae; species Xylariaceae sp. FL0255. The sequence goes on along the minus strand of MU388849.1, from coordinate 155,294 downwards.
AGACCATGAAAAGGTGATGGCTATGTTTGTTCGCTTCCGAAACCTTCTGGATCCAATCCTCTGACACACCCATAATACGGGCCTGAGACATAGCGATTGGTCGAAATTCCATCGAGAGCATGCGTAGCTTAGGAATACTGCCCTGTTGGATTTGGGAGAGGACGGGAATCAACGTGGGGGTTGCAAGCCCTAGATGATACTCCTCATCTCTCATTCCGTGGACTCTTTCGCCAAGATAGGTGAGCCAAAGAGCTTGGACCGTACCTGCGCCATCAACAAGCACACCGCTTCCACATTGCTGACTTAAACTTGTGTCGACAGTGATGGCATCCACGTTGGTAGCTCGGTAGCGGGGAGCCCCCGAGTTGGCCGGAATAGAAACGGCAGTAACCTCGGTCACTGTAGTGGCTGCGTGCACTATCCGACCGCTCCGGTTGAAACCAATGAAGGTGGTGGATGCGCCTTGTGTTATATTGTCTTTGCTCAGCTTGGCACTCAATACCGGGGCATCGACCAGTGAAGCATCATATTGGACGATGGCATAGTTTTGTAAAGGATGAAGGAAGACAACTTTGCCTTGGACAAGGACTGAGTCGGCGATGGTGATCCAAACGTCGCAGAGATCATACGGGACAACAGCTCTTGAAATCACCACGAGACCTTTCTCAGCATCTATTATGATGCCCATGCCCCATTTTCGATTCCGCGGAAAGCCATCTAATTTAAGGGGCAAGACACAAGTGACACGCACAAAGCTGCGGACTAGATCAGCAACGGCTGGGTGAGCTGTGTGCTCTAACTGAATGAAAGCTGCTTTCCTACGCACAGCCGGCTCAGGTGGTAGAGGCTCTCCGATGTCCTCAAAATCCCACAGTCCCGTTGTGTCATTTCGAATGGCGAGCCGCATCTTAGTTGACCAGTGCCTGTCGACGTTCAAGATTGCCGTGTTAAGGGTATGCAAGTCGCGCAGGTGCTTGTACGTGATCACCACACGTGCTTTGTCGGGTATTTGCTTCATGACTTCGATAAAGGTCTTGAGGTCTGGAGTCTTCTTCTGATCTATACTTTGAACCATCCAACCGCTGTCTGCAGAGTCGACACGGAAGGCACCGGACGATTCGCAGACAAAAACGCCTCCTCCCTTACACGCTACACCATAGAGACGTGCTTGTTGATATGAGAGATCATGAAAGCTTCCTCCAGCGACAGTGACGAAACGATCTGGGGTAATATCATGCAGATTGCCAACTTCAATATCAACCTCGACGTCTTCACCCCCGCGTTGTAGGGTAATGTGTACCGTTTTTCCAACGCTCGAATCTAGAATATCGTCTAAGCGAATGAACTGGGTAATCATCTCCCCATTTACTTTCAGAAGAACATCACCCTCTTCAATCTTGTGGTGCGAGGGGCCTTCGGGAAGAACGATCTCGGCCACAAGCATGTTTGTTGCCTTGGGGAAAGCCTCTCGGGCAGCAGCCTCCCAATTTTGAGTTAGACCCAGCCGGCGACATTCGTCAAAGGGCTTGAAGAGAAACTGGCACTGTATAGTGCCGCGGTCCACGGATTTGCCTTCTTGTATGGCACGCAGAGCTCGAAGGGGCCGGTCGAGGGGGAGGAAATAGTCTGTCGATGCACCATCGGATCTGCCTCCGGCTTGCAGGGCAATGGCATAGCCATCTATGTTGACCACAGGACTTCCAGAACTACCACCACTAGCGGCGGCATTTGCTTGGTAGTAACAGGTATTGAAGTCACTGTAGCCTTCGCCGTATTCAGGAGCGTTACGGTCCAGGCGACTGATGACACCGGACAGAATACTGAGTTTTTCACCGGCATCGTTGCCGACAACACGGATCTCTACGCCAACTTACAAGCAAGGTCAGTACTTTGGATACTCTTTGGGGTATACAGATCGGCAGACAAACCTTTGGCAAGATCTGGACGGAGTGGTAGAGCAGTGACGGGCATATATTTGATGGCCTTGGGGTCGAACCGGAGGATTCCAAAGTCGTGGACCGGATCGCGGTATACGGGGTAGGCATCGACTTCTTCGTGATTATCGAATACAACGTAGCCCGTGAAGGGGCCGGCACCCACAACGTGTCTATTGGTGATGATCAAACTGGTGATTTGGTGGGTTAGCAGCGAGTCAAGCAGAACGCAAATCTTGTTTTGGCTCACCCCTTCTCTGCATCGACGACAAATCCGGTGGCCTCGCTGGCACAGGCAGTGTCGGTATCAAATGAGCACGTCTGGCAGAAGCGGATGGAGACGACGGCGCGTACTACGTTCTCGATGGTGGCCTGCCATTCGGCCGTGTCGGCGGGTTGAGGCTGGTAGAAAACAGGAACTTCATCGTCATCGGGGTCTTGGCTCTTGGGCATGAAGCCAGCGAGCTCGACATCGGGTGTATTCTCGCCAGGGGAAATCTTGCCGTTGGTGCCATGACGGAACTGCTTGAGTGGGCGCTCGTCGGTGGCAGAACGGTCCTGCTTCCTTTTGGCCCTCAAGGTGGGACTTGTGCCGTTCATGGCGGGCAGGGTGGTGGAGAGAAGACGACGATGTGGGTTCGAAGTTTTGTTGGCAAGAAGGCGCAGATGTCTGGATAGCGATGTTGGGTGGCTCAGAGCTCGCAGAGATGGTTGGCACCACAACCTCATCCAGCTGAGCAACGCGGAAAATATAGACGGGCGCACTTCTCGCTGGCCAGCATCGAAGGGGGGCTCGGTTATGGTGCACTTATACAACCATCGGCGCTCCAGAAGCAATGGTTCCAGACGGAGGTGTATGTGTCGGGATGTGCCCTAGGATGAGAAGGACTCGGAATGGTGAAGGTGTGGTAGAGATGGTATAGGTACACAACAATAAAAGAGACCAAAGCCGTCAATGAGAATTATTATCCTCCCGTCGCGGCTGTTGCCATGTCCGATTCAGATCACGCGCTAGTTCTCTTCGGGCTAAATTCCATCGGCCATAAACCGTCCGTGCCAGCCACACTCCTACATACTGTACGAATTCTCCCCTTCCGACAAGTGACGGCACCTTCCATTGACATTGAATATAAGAGGAAGTTATGTAGGTAGGTACATGTTGGTATACATTACGCATTGATTACGATTTGTATGCATATGGGCTGGTAAGTAGGTACACACTTGGGGTATCTTCTGCAATCTAGCTATGTCTACAAACTCTCCAAAGAAATCATTGTCTGCTCTTTCCCTCTCAGACAAGCACACCCAATATGCCAGCCATGAGAAGAATAATTCCTTGAACTGGTGAGTGCGCCCCACTCCCTGATAGTATACTGCTGCTTGCAGAAGGCGCTGTTGAGACAGGCGCTGTTGAAACTGGCGCGGTTATCGTTAAGTGGGGTATTGTCGTCGTTTCACCTCCTACAGTCGTAGTTGTGGCGCCACTGGTTGTTGTGATTCCCGGACTTACCGCCTTATCGGTCGTTTGTGCCTTGGAGATCGTAGTAGAATCTTGCCCAGGTTGCGGGAGCTTCGCCGTCTTGGTTTCTTTAGTGGTCGTTGACGACGTCAGCTTCGTCGTCAGCTTCGCTGTCGATGTAGTAGCCTCTGTTTTAGTCGTGGATGGCTCAGTTGTAGATGGCTTTGTCGTCGTGGACTTGTGAGTCGTGCTAGTCGTACTAGTCGTGCCGGAAGTCCCTCCATCCGACGTGAGCGGTCCCGTCCCGAATTTGCTCGCGCATTCTGTCAACGACATCGAGTCGGGACAGCACCAAGTCGCGCCTTTCGCATCGCCAGAGCAATAAAATCCAGGATCGCAAGAGTCTGTTGGTCTAGTATGTTAGCATTCGCAAGCCAAGCCACCTTCTCACCAGGGTGTCTGACCTCCTGTGCCGCCTGGGCAGCAAATCTGTCTAGATGTGGGATCATAGCAATGAGTAAAGCTATCTTTTGACGCGCACTGCTCGAATCCTTCACCACATGCTTCAGCACACGTCTGGCCAACGCCGCAAAGTTGCTCGCCAGGCGAATAACCAGCCTCTAAGGTCCGACGATCCAGCCCAAGCATTTCTCTGGTAGACATCCGTGCAAGACTCGGTTGGTACGGATGTCGTACCGGCTCGGCGATGGCCTGGGCGGCAAGGCCTACGAGAAGGAGCGCTGACAACATTATTGATGGGAGATGGAATGGATATTGTTGAAATGAAAGTTGGACATCTAGTCTAGACATGGATGCGTTCCAGTCGCAAAACGAAATGAGCCGATTACCTCAGTCAATGAAATGATCGCCCGGACGCATAAGAAAGAGAAAGGGAGTGAGAGAAGATAGTTGAAAAAGACAGTATTTCTAAACGAAGGTAAGTTGAGTTATGTTGGATATGGAAGAATGAATGAATGAAAAGACAAAACAAAACAAACAGCAAACATTCAGATCTGTCGAGTAGATGGAGATCTTTTCTTGGGCGATCTCCCTGACAAGCCTGATAAGCCCTCTGATCAACGAACAGTCATCGAATGCAGGAGAGACCCGAAACAACGACCAGCCCTTCTGGGATGGTGCTGAAAATCCTTAATTTCAATGCAGGGACTGCCGTACCTGACGTGCCAGGTCCCCCGGTGGCCTACCCGCCCGCGCTTACCTCATTGTGGTAATTGTTTCACATGCTGCTTGGCATCGCACAACTGCTTGTCATAGGCCGGTTGCCGCATTGGAATACCGAGAGATCTCTCCTTTGGACGGTGTTGAACGATGAATTCCATGGTATAAGAAAATGAAGGGCCGCGACAAGTTAGAAAGCAACGCTTAGCACCGATAAATAGTTGTTAGGATATGTATATATCGTAGCCAGCGGCTTGTGAATGGCAGAAATTAGAGAACGGCAAAGGAAAGAACGAACCAAGGCTTAAGCATCTCTTGAATGCACCGATGTCCAAACTCTGCAGCAATTATATCTCACTACGGATACTCAATACCCATCCTCTGCTCATCAACGCAAGAGTTCCGAGGCGAGCAAGATCTACGAAGTAGACAGCAAAGATCGATGATATCCCTGCTTGCCTATGGGTAATAAGTAACTAATTGTGCATTGCCGAAGGATCGCGCATCCATCCCTAAACCAGGCCGCTAATTCAATTCGGATTGTGAAACAACAAGCCAATCAGATTTTGCGATACTGAGAGCTTCATACAGAGACAGAAACCCAAAACACGAAGAGGCTTTTAGATGACTAAATCATGAAGTCAGAATACGGATTCGGCCGACAACCTAGATGTTCCACATTTTGTTGTTCGGGCGCCATGATCGGCTCGGCTACACTGCAGCGAGGGACCGCAAACTTGATTATATTTGACTACCTACGTGCCAAGACGCACCTGGGTCTTTTTGCTCCCTTGCATGCCTCCTTATCAATGAACTCAATGCGATGCTGCACACGGCGCCTCAGCCACCTGCACTTTGAATGTGATCCCCCTTGCTGGCTTCGCCGATGCCTCGCGGCACTGGATACGGTCTAAAAACGAGAAATTTCAGCCTTGCTCTCTCATCTCGGCGTTAACCAGTTACCGATGATTCCCGCACTCGACAGCGACGGCGACAGCGCGCGCGGCAATAGGTGACAAAGCTGTGCGCGAAGTATACCTAGTCTACCTCTTTCAACCGGCTCAAGGCAGGGTTCCAATGGAAGTTCTAGAAGCAAGTACTTAGTACAATAAACAACAAATAAGTGCGTAACGGAAATGGTGGTTTCAAATCCATCAGAAATGCTGTCGAAACCGAACAAGTTCTCATATTGGTCGTACCATTCCAAATTCGATTATTGAGATGTGCATTAGGAGACTGTCTTGAGAAGAGGAAAGAGTGAAAGTGTATCGTTGAGATCTTAACATCATCAGTCTTATGCTGGGCTGAAGGCTTGTTTTCCCCTCATAGCCACCACCGCCACCGGCAGTACGAGAATTATAACTGGACACCAGCAGATTACACACCCGTGATAGATGATCGTTGCCTGGAGTAAGAACATAACAAGTGTCACTTCACCGAAGGATATCTAAGTCTACGGGTCCACGAGGATTGGCGTTTTCGGATCAGCGTCTGGTGGCATAAATGGCTGCGACATCTGGAGAGCGCCATCAGAGTTAGTCAATTATTCGTGTCTAGATGAATCGACAGTAAACTATACCGTCCTATGGCTATCGATGGAATGGAAAATAATGAGTTGAGCAACAGGCACAATCCCTACTTTGGAGGTTTGAATTTGAACTATCTCTCGTGTTCCTTCCAAGCGGCGGAACACTCGCTCGAGACATGACGACGAAACCTTCAATTGAGCGACGAATCGACATTGAGATGAGTCACAATCTGGTCGATCCATAGGAAGGAAGTAAAGAACACATGCATGTTGTTCATCGCTCTATCGGACAGAGTTTATAAGACATGGCTCACTGCCGCCAATCCTCAGTTGGGCGCCCTTCGAAAGACTCCTGGTGATAAGACTCTTGCCATTCGTTCAACTCATCTTGCCTGGTTAGCTACAATATTAACAGCTTCCTCCTTGGTCCCAGCCGAGACTTGTCATCAGCGGAATCGTCATCATGAGGGTTCACTCCGTGCTCCCTTTCTTCGCACTCGGCGCTGTAGCCGAGTCGAACCACGTCACCCGAGATGCCACTACGATCACCAAACTCCTCTCAGATATCTTCTACAGCATGACAAATGCGGACACCCAACTTCTAGCTTATCATGGCGGTCCACCCTTCGCTCTACGGGAGGCCTGTGAGGCGTTATACTACACCATCGCTTCGGGCACTCCCGTCTCCGCGAAAATGGATCCCCTTACCGGCGGTGATGCCAAAGCTATCACCGAGATTTCTCAAAAAGTGACCTTTGCAGGCACTAAGTTGCTAGAGGATATCATTCAAGCCGTCCCTGTCTTCGAGAAGACCGGACTCTGCGAACATCTATACCAATATTCAGTCTGGCTTGGTATGTGATACATATCCGGTCAATGCAGGGCAGCCAGGGAATTGGGGCATAGGAAAGCCCAAAAAGCTTTGACTGACAAGACATCTCTCTATAGGCAAAGTCAGTGATGAGTTCTTCACCACCACCAAAGGGAAATTCCCCGAAGAGCATCAAGCTACAGCCCAGCAGGAGATCACCGGAACCGAGACCCTGTTCGCCAAGGTCCAAGCAGCTCTGGCACCTGGCGCCTGTGTCAACGAAGCCGAGCCACCCAAGTTCTGCGACAAAGAGCCATGGAAGGGGCAGGATGGCGACCACAAGGGAGAGGGAGATGAGCCCAAGCCGTCCGCCCCGGCGCCAGCTCCGACGAAAGGGGCCGGGGGCAACTCTTCGGCTCCTCATAATGGCAACAGCCACCCGGTCGAGAAGTCCGGCACCGAGGCCCTACGGTATCCCGTCAGCGCTTTGGTCTTGCTCATGATCAACACGTTTTTCTTCTAGGCATGTCATATTTGCGGGTTACTCTCGGCCACCGCTTTGCATCCTGATTGCCCCCTGTCGATTCATTCTATGGACGCTGTACCACGAATAGAGAGTACACACTTTTCCGCCTTACTCTATGCGGTGGCGGGTGTCGGCAGTCAGTTCAAGATCTAGATATCCTATAGAACTGATGGTACTTGCGGGGATGGCAGTCATGGGTCACTAATTATCTTGTTAGGATAGAGTACACAGGGGTATAGATTTTTAAAGGAAACGAAGAGAAATACAGATTGGAGAATTCGATTCAAGAACTCGCTATGACATGAGTCAATCTTCGTCATTGTATAGGGAACTTAAGATGATGTTGCTTGGAAATATAATTGGAAAGAAGCCCTTGGGTATCTCTGTCAAGATGAACAACTGCCATTCCACGAAGACTAACACACACTCGTACATGAAACAAATCAAAGGCTAGATTATCAAAAGTATAATGAAACATATATCAATTCTCTTATGACACCGTTCCCCTATTAGGTGATATCTGTGTTGACTGTCTTTACAGGTGGTTTTGCTAGTATGCAGGTGTCTATCAGGGAGGAGTTTCGGCCTATTTTCCTAGGTAGTTATAGTACGATAATTGGGTTATGTACAGGTACAAGTATATATCCGAGTGGTCTTCATGGCCTCATACCCTTTAACGTGTTCGATACAGCTCCTCAGGCAAGGACCCGTGTCTCCCACGCGCCTGAAAATCTTGGCCAAGCTCTTGAATCACGCCACTGAAAGAGATGACAGGCAACAATGCCAAGTTAACGAGTCAGGTTCCTTGCTACATTGCAGAAATTAACGGCAACACACCTCTGGATACTCAGGGCAGGGGCCTTAATGTTGACGATCGGGAACTTTGGTCATTAGATGGAATGAAGGGCAGGGACTCGGGCTATGCCCGACCTTGCATGCCCGTCACTTACTGATAAGCTTGTCTGTTGACGACCGGGACATTCCCGATCTTGTATACAGAGACAAGACAAAGACACATACGGATGCACTAGTCATTGGAACAAATGTCACCGTGAAGAGTGTAGCTTTATCCCTTGTAACGGACCATTTTTGTAACGGTAGACGACTCTGGTCTTGTTCATAATCAACGCTCCACATGGATTATGAGGTAACATCTACTTGCCCTTCATTTCTAATTACCTTGGACCTGTTTACATAGTGTAGATGTATTTTACTGATATTACGAGTGATGGTCTCTCCTCGGATAATCTGAGCATTCGAGCGAGAGATACCACGGACTTTTACTTACCAGTGGAATCATAGACTGTGTTCGAAGATCCTCGAGGCCCATACTTTGTTTGCCTACGGTCGCTCTGTTAAGGTTCCTAAGGATCGTCTAACTCGGAGGCGGTGTGCGCGCAAATGTCGCCCTTGCATGCATGTGTACGCTCGTGCATTTGCTTTAAAGCTTGCAGAGTGTACTTGTTGTAAGCTACATTGGCTGTTGGAAGTCTTGTTGAGAATAGTGAGACCCGCTCGGACCCAGTGGTATATCTTAGAAGCTTGGTCAACGAGACTTTAGGTCGTGGTAGATGGCTGATGATATGTATGAATTACCTCGTCCTTACTCTTCGCTCTATCTCGCCTCATGCGTTCAAAGATATGGACCATGACTGACTTCAGATGTCAATTTGAGAATATAACGGGAGTGACTTTGTTAGTAGCTTCTGAGGGCTATAGAGCCAGAAAACCAGGCAAAGACTGATATTAGCTAGAACTATAGAGGCTACGCATGCCAAAACCTAACAGCAAATCTGTAGGACCTAGAACATCTTGCCCAGTCCAAAAAACCAAAACCGTAAAATACATCCCGGTTTAGCTAGTTAAGGATGTGGCAACAAAGGAAATCACGAAAATAGGGGCTAAAATATCTTTTTTTTTTCAATGCATTAACGCCAGCCCTGACATGGTGTAGCTATTCTCTCCTTGAAGCGTTAGTATTTTAAACCCGTTCGGCCCGTATTTGAGGGAGTGTACGCACTTTAGCAGTTCAGCAGCCCCTAATCTTTTCCCTCTGACAAGGAGCCTCCCTGCCCCTCTGAGATTCTTCTGATTTCCATAGCTAGCTCAATCACACCTCGGTTGCAATGGGAAGCCGCAGGAGGTTAGAGTCTAGGTCACTGTGACCAAGTACACTGCAAAAGAGGAGATAAATTTGGTTCCATTACATAGACTGTGCTGTTTTCGTTAAACCCGGGTGGAATGACCAAGCGTCATTCTCTCAAAGGGCGGAGTTCGCTTCCACGAACGACAATCAGTGCGGTCGGTGCCAAGACGACTTGGGCATCGACCTGATTCGCAACGGTCATGATCCACGGCTAGCGATGAGCAAGCTGCATGGAACCATAACAGACAAGCACGACAAGCTACACCGCCACGTCATATTATGGAGGGAAACTTACTCCAAAGAAAGGTACTGATCCCACATTTGGAGACTAATAAAGATCCATTTCCAAAGCAACCATTAGCAGCATAGAACCGGCCCGTTGTCTTATAAGGCTGGCAAGTGTTTGATTACTTCACGGTGGCGAGCTGTTGTGCTATAGAGAGATCTAGTTTGGAAGACCTCCGTTCAAACGTTGCCTCAATCGAGAGGGCAAATAGATTCGATACAATCCTGTAGGATGTGGTTTCTGCTAGCTTAATCTCCGCGCTAGCCAATAGCTGAGGACGCTATGGCTAGTTTCTCTGGAAGCTGAGAGATTTCTATCAGCCCTATCAACTCTCCTATCTCCTAGACTAGCCCACTCTACAGGAAACAAGGCCGTAGCCTAAGTGTAGATATGCTGGGATGATGAGAGGGATGGGATATTTTCATTGGTACGAGCGGATATCCCGCCGAAGAGGGGCGTCTTCCTGGTAAGTCAAGGAGTCATGGATGCGGCCCGTAGGCACGAGTGGCGATACCAGGGACTTATTTGGCCACTTCTCCGGGGAAGTGAGACGAACGTCCTCAGGTTGAGGAGCCACCCCCTGCTCTGCAGAAGCGGCCCGGCGAGACCCAGGGACATGCAACATTGTGCAAGTGTAAGTGCGAGCAGACCACCGGAACAACAGCTCGAGGACGAGGGCAGCCAATCTTTCGAGGGTATATGGGGTTGACAATGGAATCCGGCAATGGCTTGGCAAAGAAGTTCTGTTATATTCCAGGTGACTCGATACCGAGGCTCTATAGCCTCTCCACCGTCATCATAGATATCTAAGCAAGCGGTCAGCATCGTTTCTCGTTGAGTATTGGTTGAGCAGGACTGAAGGCAATCTCCCAAAGCACTCCAATGTACCTAACGTGGCTGATGACGTTGTATCTAAATCTGACACACTGGTTGATCCTGCGTCTAGGCAGCATTTGAAGCATATTAAGTGTCGTAAGGTGGCAAGTCTCGGAATGACGCCGGTGCAGGCGAAATTACCATGCATATGAGCAAGAGACTCACAACAGATAAGCGAGTGCATCTATTGGACACCCCAAATTCAGCATGAAAGCACTTATTTGTCAAAAAGGTAAGATCCAACTTACCAACCTACTAACTGATACAGGCACTTCTAGTCACCCTGACTTTAGGCCATAGCCGTCGAAAGCGGAACGGATAATGAAGGAGACCTGGCGCTGCGGCATAGAATCATCGGCCGGCAACGTCGGACTCGGCTAAGCGCCACGTTTAAATATCGGATAGGGCCGGAGCCATCACAATACGACTGCGGAATCCAAGAGAACCCCAGGCTAAAGTAAGAGCCTTGTTTGTAACGAAACAACAACGACGAGGAACAACATGATTATTCACTTGGACGCCGAGGCTTTCGTAGTCATGGCCCGTCGTCGTCTCGGTATGTCGCTCTGATGAATAATCGCGGGCCTTGGCCGGCACAATTCTCGCCGGTGCACCTGGGTACCTACCCAAAATCAGGCGAGCCAATCACCCCGGTTCCCGACTGTTTGGCTCCTACTGTAATAGATCATGATGCATTCACTCGCTGTTCGAATCGGGCAAGTACAGCAGAAGTATCTTCTACTACCGTCTCTTGTCATACTAGTTTTGTCAGCATGCGTTCGGATTAGCCCGAAAAAGAAGCCCTAAATCCATCGAATGACGATTCACTGAACTAGAATAGAGTCCGCCGATTCTAAAGCTAGTCCTAAACGTTGTTCGATGGGGCCGGGGTATGATACCTACATGTACCTATAAACGGTTAGTCTGGAGGAATGCACAACAAGTCGGTCCATTAAAGGCACCCCCAAATTCCGAGATCCATCGTGAATGAAGACAACACGGGGCTAATATCGAACTACCAGGTAGGTTGTGCGCGGCAGGGATTCTGATTGACACATAGGTACATATATGCTACTCTTCACATCAGAGTTAGGAAACTGTAGAAAACAATAGTGAAACATAGACCAGTCTATGTTAACCTTTATTCAAGCTCCAGGCCTTCGAACTATATGTCGTAATATAGGTATCCTTGCGGTACGTACAGTACTTGATATGCACATTCTATCTGACCGGCGTAGATTAGTTGTGATCCGGAAAGACAAGCTGCTCAAGAATCTGAACTTGGGATTCGAAACTCGAGCCCTTGACTGCCCAGCGCCCCAGTTTCTCCAGTACCATGCTCTGCATCGGCCTCATGGGGGGAACGAGATGCGCTAACGTTGTCGAGTTGGACGCCAGCCACAGTAGGATAAGGCTCGAAAAGCAGCTTATTGACAGCTGCCAGAGATAAGGCGACCTCTTATCCATCATCTCAATCGTGTTCTGAAAAAGATTCATGCAAGCGTTAATGCACGTTTCACTCCTTTCCAATATGATAGGCATCGTTAAGTTGATCGGGTCCGGGTCCATCGCCATCGACTGTGCAGATGACCAATACTCCGGCTGTTTAGATATTGTTTGTAGGAGAAACGGTCGGTATATCAGATGCTGCGCGATGTAATACCGAGTACGAAGAATACGAGACCGATCGTTCGGCAGTGGCGTAGTGCCCTTTGGAAACCTAAGGTACTCTGGAATTGAGCGATGCCACTCCTCCAGCTGTCGATTGAGCTCAACGCTCAGCGACAATAGCCTCTGCAGTCCCCATCTCTGCCAGACATAGACTGGGTCAGGCGGGAGTGTTGAGTATTGATGGGTATCGTCAGGATCGTACAAAGTATTCTGTATTCGGTTCGTGAGCCGCCTGATCGCATGCTCGGCGATTGAATATATGTGATTTTCGTTATCTGCTGCTTCTAGGCTCTGGGGCAAAGGCATCTTGTCTGCCAGCGGTTCGATGCCAGTACGGCTATGGTTGAGAATTGTTATGCCATCGCTATAACTTAAGTTAACAATGCTTTCGACGGGTCCAAGGCTCTGGAGGACATGCCATTCAACCATGAAGCATTGCCAAAATACACGCATTTCTTCGTTATTGAACTCGTCGTGAGAAATATGATATTGCCGGCTGAATACATTTATCAACATCAGCATTCGTCCTATTTGCTAATCAGCGGGTCTGACTTACCTCTCCGCCAGAAAGAGGAACATGTGCGAAGCATTATATCCCATTCGAAAAGTGTGTCTATACCATTGTAAATCAGCCGCCTATACTCGAGGACTTTCTGGGCGAGCCAAGAAGCAAGAATCAGAAAGCGAGGACGGAAAATAGCGTACAGTGGCCTACCCAGATGGGCGAAATACGAAGCTGCCAACAGCAAGGCTTGACAGACTTCAATCCTTGGAGAAAAGCTCCAGGTCATCTCTTTCATTATGATCTTCAGCGCAGGCTGGAAATACTCGAGACCAAGTGTCTCAACACTTTTTGAATCTTCGTCTTGCTCATTGCATAACGACCCCAGTGCGTAGACACACAAGCAAATAGCAGTCCTAATGCTGCCATGATCTTGGCTTTGTAAAAGCTCCCTCTGCCAAGCGCCCAGAGTTGCTGGCGTGAACAAGGGATGGTGAGGATGAGCGAACTGAAAATATCGGCCGACTAAAGTTTCCAGCGTTTGAGGGTCTAGCACTGGCAAGACAAGACGGCCGTCATGGAAATTCTCAAGTGCCGGAGGTAGAGGTAAGCTGTTCTCGACTCGATTAAAATAGTCCCGCGGGATATCTCCGATGACTTCCCGTACTTGGGGTAACGATAGTAGGCTAGAAATCTGCGCAGCGTGGTTTTTGGGGATCAAAAACTGTGATGGTTCTAATGACGAGCTGTGGTCTGCGGCTTTGAATCGTGTAAACTCGTTCTGCTCTGAGAGACTCGCAGGATAAGGGCTTTGGCTTGATCGTGCATCTAGCTGATGAAGTTGGTGGCTCTGTTGTTCTAACAAGGTCTCGATCCTACTCAGGCGGTCGAGGACAGCAGAAGAGGGACCGGGTTCTACCTCAACCCTTCAACAGTCAAGGCCAATAGATTAGTCTGCCGCTTCGAAAAGTTCAATAGCACAACATACCTTTCGAACGGTAATTCCTGGTAAACACAGTCTGCCGCCGAGCTCACACAATTCGAGCAAGGTTTAGCTCCATCGCAACGTCGTTTTCGATGTCTAGGTTGGAGATGTTAGTCGGGGGATACCTAGATTGAGGTCGAAAGATACGAAGGAACTGAAGTGGACTTGCCGACAAAAGTCACAGGCAAGAAGCGCCCCTTGAAGTCGCGTTAATGAAAGCGGTCAAGTAGGAGATAGGGGCCCGACATACGCTTTCTGATATGGTACATTTGGAGAGTTTGTGGCTGTTTGAGACTATAACGCGTCTTTGGCAAGAACTTAGGATAGGCTACAGCAGTTTCAGAGAGAAGACAACTAGGAAGGACTGAAAGCATATTTATTATACCGACACAGGCTCGACAATGGAGCTATGATACGGTAGTGAATATAGGTATATCAACAATGTCCAACTGCGGCAGGTTTTGTGATAATCGCGGCCAGCCAGATATAAGGAGAAGCCAGGGTCCGGCTGCCATTGGAGCTGAGGAACATGAGCATGATGCATGGTAGTTACATAGCCTTCCTTGTATACTATAATACTATCATGCCTGGCGGTCGCCATGCTAGTGGGAAAGGAAAAGAAGTAGACGGGTAATAATGGGACGGTGAGTTTCCTCGGTACCGCTACTTAGACATAATCCTCCCATCTAACCTTATTAGGACCTGGTTGTTCACAGCGGACTTTGAGTGGACAAGCCCACTGGCCGTCTGACACGGCAATGGATCCCAATTTTGGCATCGTGCGTGAGTAGGTACCGCGCATCTAAGCAACTGTGGGTGCAAATAATCCTGATGACGGAGTTCTAAACTTAAGTAGCTGCGGACTCGCCGTTGTGATGTTGCGATCGATAGACGTTGCGGCCCTAAACAAGTAAGGCTTGACGACGGGCTTTGAAACTTCGCGCTTTCAGCTTTTTGACACTTGGGTTACCCGGGAACGAGCGAGGTTGCGGCCAACATGCGTGTGCCGCGACCCGAATCCCGAGCTCCGAGCCTGCCAAGTAACTACACCATCATTCCCCGTTGCGAGCGACCGGGACAATATTGAACAGTGAAACATACTATAAACAACCTATTGCTGCTTTCCATCTGCCGAAACTAAGAGGTACGCTGCCTGGTATCAGATCGAGGGTTCTCGAAGCTTACCCCATAGCTGACGTCGCCACATCGGCCACATTCACCATGACAATGTACTAGAACCCTGGTGCTATCCACGGGGGCAAACAATCGTTCATCTTCCCATAGAGCAGGGGTTTCGTCAAATGGCTCTCCCTATCGAGAAGCTCTGATCCGTCAGCTATACCTAGTTGTGGGCCAAGAGCTCTGTATAGCCTCAATCCGCAACTATTGCAGGAATAGCGCTCCTCTTCTTACGCATACAATTTCCCGTTTAAAGTCAGGAGCAGCACGGAAAACTCCAGCAAGCGAGTGGCGTAACTACCAGCAGCCTTAAACCGGCATCGACGGGGAGGCGGCATGTGAACAGAACATACCGCTGAGCCACGCTACATTAAACAGTATCAGGCACCTGATAGTGGTCACCAGGACTATTCAGGTATATGTCAGACCATCTAACTATGTGCTTGCCATTACAGTCAATAAGTGTACAAGAGAATCATATCGAAGCTGCACTGCGCTAGGCGGAGAGTTCGTCCTCCTCACAGGCTCAAAATTCGCATAATCGGGTGCTGGACTGAAGTCACAGCCTTTTACAACCTGCATATCATCCAGATCTCCGGGACATGCAGAAGACAGCCTAAGTAAGGGCTGTATTTACCCTACCTCTCCCCTTATGCGCGGTCCTTTCCTGATCACCCGCGGTGAGCTTGGGTATACATGTCTGCCCCCACGTGATCCAAACAGTGCTCCCGTTGCGTCTCTCCCCTTCTTCATCTTCTTTTCTAGAACACCTTCCATCCCGCTTCTCAGCTGCCCCTAAGGGGGGCGTAGGCGATGCTGAGTAAGGCCCCCAAACCATCTCCTCGAAGAGGCTCAACTGAAATGTCACGCTCCTAATCCTCGGATCAAGTACATAAATAAAGGAAACGGTCTTTCTATATATTATTTCTCAATTTTATAGTCACAGGCACATCTATTAGAGCCATTAAGCAATCTGGTTTTATGTGCTGTGCAACCTAGACACAGGAATTGTTCACCTTCGCCTCATTTGAGATACGCCTCGTTGGGATTGAAGGAGCATCAACCTTTACTGTTGAGTAGAGGTACTCGAAAATAATTGACAGTAGGACTTCGAGGAGCCTCTGGACTATGAAATAAATGCCAATTTTTGTACAGCCTCTCAACAAACTCGTTAATGCAATCTAGTGACACTCTGTTCTCTCAAGTATTGTCTTGTGAAAGTACCAACGGCAGCGTTCTTGTTGTGTGAATCTGATGAAGATGTAGTATCCCCTTGACTGATGATTTAACTACAACAGATTATGGTTCGATATGTTTAATAAATTTGTTTATGTCTCATTGGATTCCCTCTCCGGCCCCAGATACTTCGTAGCTTTATAAGCTTATTCCGCTTGGAAGACTCGCCCATGCCGGAAGCTTTTCCCCGAAGCCAAGATCCATATCATATAATACAGAGGTGGTGGTTTCCACGGAAAAGCAACAATCAACCCTCTAATGATGTAGATTAAGAGAGAGTGTCTTTCTTCCAAACGCCAAACAACCCCTAGAACATTGAGCCGGGACTGTGAATGCAAGTTGTTTATCTCTCCTTCCCATTCCCTCGCAGCATGACATGTGACATATGGAATATCTGTACACAACGACTAGTTCCTGTACCTCTCTATACCTCGCTGCCGAACTCTTTCGCCTTGGCCTGAACCAAAAGACCGATGATGAGTCCGAACAAGCCAAGAACGGAACTGAAGATCTCGATGACGAGGATCTTGATAAACCTGGGATTAAGAACTGTCAGTACTCACGGTACTGACTAATGTATAGACATACATGTAGATATATATGCAAAGGGGTCTAGAAGAGACTTGAAAGGACATTCGGAGGCTGGTAGGCCAACGTACAGGGAGGGATCAGCAGCATCAGCGAGGGCAGCTCCACTGCCATTAATACCCACAGCGACACCGCAGACGAGGTTGCAGCCGCCGACAGTCAGACCAGCCCAAAACAGGGCGTAACCGGTGTAGTAGCTGTTCCCGTCGGCTAGGAGTTCGCCGTCGACGTAGCCGACCTTGGAGGAGAAGATGATGGCCATGATGACGCCGTAGATGGCGACGACCTCGCAGAAGATGATGGACACGAGGTTCTTGGTTCGGATGCGGGGGGCCTTGACACCACCGCCGAGGATGGAGGAGCCGGTGAGGAAGATGCCCCTGTGAAGAAAGAGATAAAGCTGGTCAGAGATGGGCGAGTATAGATAGCATGGGAGAAAAAGAGGAGGGAAGCAAAACGTACCAGGCGGCACCAACTACAGACAAGCCGATGCAGAGGGCGATGCCTGTGCTAGCCCATGCGTATGGCGATACCGTCTCGAGAAAGGCTCCGACCTGGGTAGATTCAGTCAGGACGATGAGAGTCCAGGGAGGTATGGCGGGGGCGAGAGCGCACGTTGAAAGCCTCGCCGCTTCCGGTGAATAGCATGTCTGTGGGTAGGCTGGGGCATCAGCAGCTGTCTGGCTTGTGACGAGATGGAAAGGATGATGACGGTGGTGGACTTACACAACCCAACAATGGTCAGGATGGACGTGAGTCCTCCTGTGCCATAGTAATAGCTCCCCATGGTGGTGGCGGTATGGCGTGGCGTGGCGTGGCGTGGCGTGTTTGCGATGGGCTGTAGCGTGTGTGCGATGTGCTGGGGCGGGATGGACGTTGATGTTCTTCTCATCTACGACATCTCTGGATATTTTATTTATTAGGCTATGCCAGAAAGAAAGAAAGTCGCAAAGCTGGAGTGGAGCTACTGTAGCGGACAGTTGCAGTCCTCTCCTCCAGGGGGCTGCTGCACTGCACCTTTCATGCTACAGTGGAGAGGGTTACCTACAGTAAGAGTCACCGCCACATAGGAACGCCACATCGTTCTCTGATAAGAGAGCGATAAGACAACACCTGGAGACCTCGACTTGAGGGGCATCCGAGTCCCTCCTCTACATCGACGACTAAAAATTATCAGGTAGGTACATAACACGCAGGTAAAATAAATCGAACCCCCCCTCCGCATACAACTCTACCAATTCACATCCTCCCAGAGCCGCCAAACTGTCTCTCCACCGCATGATCCGCCCTCTTGCCAGAGGAGTAGTCAACAACAACACCCGAACCCTAACCATGGCTGCCCTCGAAGCCCAAAAGTTCACGTCCGCCGAGGAGACAGAAGTCCAGCAATGGATCACCACTTCAGAGCGCCTCAAGAGCTCGCCCCACGACCCCGACATCCTCGATAAGCTGAATTCCCACCTGACATCTCGCACCACCTTGCTTGGCAACAAGCCCTCTAAGGCCGATATCGCCATCTACGAGTCTCTCGCCCCCGCTGTCAAGGCCTGGTCCCCAGAGCAGCGCACCGGCCAGCAAGGGCTCCCCCACATCGTGCGACACCTCGACTTTGTCCAGAACTCCGGGCTCTTCGGCCTCAAGCTATCCGACGACGACAAGATCAGAGTTGACCTCGATGACGTGCTGTACGTCAGGCCTGCCACCGACGCCAAGGCCGAGAAGGAGCGTTTGAAGAAGGAGAAGGCCGCCGCCGCAGCAGCAGCAACAACAGCCGGCGGAGACGGCGCCGTAGCCACAGTGGTCGATCGTACCAAAGCCGCAGCCGATGCCGTCGTCGCCAAAGCCGTAGAAGTCAAAGATGCCGTTGCCGCCGCCGCAGGTGTCGGAGGAGGCGAAGTCAAGCCCAAGAAAGAGAAGAAAGAAAAAGCCCCCAAACCCCAGAAGGCCCCCGCCGTCGCCACACCGCCCGCGCCCCATCTGATCGACCTCCGCGTCGGCCACATCCTCAAGGCCATCAAGCACCCCGAAGCCGACAGCCTGTACGTCTCGACCATCGCCATGGGCGACAAGCCCGGCACCGACGACACCGAGGAGTACGAGGGCCAGGTTTGCCGCACCGTCTGCTCCGGCCTGAACGGGCTGGTCCCGCTCGAGGAGATGCAGGGCCGCAAGGTCGTCGTCGTCGCCAACCTCAAGCCCGTCAAGATGCGCGGCATCAAGTCCTGCGCCATGGTCCTCGCCGCCTCTCCCAAGCTCAAAGAGGGCGAGGTCGACGACCACAAGGGCCCCGTCGAGCTCGTCACCCCGCCGACCGCCTCCACCGCCGGAGAGCGCGTGTGCTTCGACGGCTGGCGCGGCGAGCCCGAGGGCGTCTTGAATCCCAAGAAGAAGATCTGGGAGACCTTCCAGCCCGGCTTCACCACCACCGACGATCTCGAGGTCGCCTTTGACGGAAGTGTGGTCAAGGAGGCTGGCAAGGCCGAGATCGGTAAGCTGACGACGGCAAGCGGTGGAACGTGTACTGTCAAGACCCTTAAGGGAGCTACTGTACGGTAGCTAGACCTCGGCGTTTTTGCGAGTGAAAAAAAGACGACAGGCTTTGAGAATGATGATGAGATGAGAGTCTCGTAGACAGGGGCTCGACACGAATAGAATCCGCATTATAAAGCTCATATGTGCCGTGTATATTGCCTTTCTCTTTTACATGTTGTGATATTTTCTGGTTGAACCATTCCATTTCATTCTCCCACTGTCACCAATCGTACGCCTGAAAAACCCCTTTCCTACTTGTGGATAAATGCCAGGGTTTAGATCTCGTATGCGGTGCTGGTCAAAGAGTCCGGATTTTGTGCCTGCCGTTGATCCCGGGTCCTTCTAAGATTTCCTTGAGATTGAAGATAGCGACTATATTGCCTCCACCTCCAAACGGGCTTGATATTGAACAGTATGTTGATACATAATGTACATTCCAGTACAAGAATAGATCGGGTTCATGCCTCAGTGACCCGGTTGCCAACCACTAATTTTGGCCCCCGCAATAATTGTTTTTGCACATATGTGATGCTGTTACCAAATCTTGCAAATCTTTTTCAACTGTGCCGTAACCGCCCCGAACGCCGCTTAATGCATCCGCTAATAATCATCTTGAACTTCACAGTACAATCACCCAAAAGAGATGTTCTACCTGATGCCGACTTGATACCCACTCAGGAGAAGAAATATTGGCTCTGTTGCAGTTGAGAAACATCGAAATCCCCCTAAAATCATGTTAGCAATGCGATGAGTGTCGGATGAACAATAAAGCTAAGTTTGCTCACCTTCTTTGGTATCTTGGGGATCGTGAGAGGGACCCATATCATGGTCCGGCCCAACCTTCCATCCTCTGCCGGCGGCGATTTCTTTCTTTCCCTTCCGTGTTGGATTTTCCGCTGGACCGTGCGCTCGAAATGCGTCGTCCGCATTGCCTCTTGTAACGCCTCGGCGGGGGATAGGCGGGGGGGGCCTTTCTTCTCGACCAAGTCTCCATCGTCCTCGCCCTCGCCCTCCCCCTCCATACCCATGTCAGTAGAACTGAGCATTTGATCAGGACACATCTCCTCATAAAAGGCCGCTGGTGTTCGCATCTTTCGTCCTTGTTCTACTTCATCTGGGTTGGATGATTTCAGCAGTCGTAATCGTTCCCGTTCTTCAAGTAGCTCTGTTCGCACGTCATAGTTTTCGTTTTCCTTTCGGTGTTTCATGACGACCTTTTCGACCTCCGATCCTTGTGGGAGTCTTAGCATGTAGAACGAGCCTTGGTACCTGGCTTTAAACTCGGCTGCCAAGCGGCCGATTACATCTTCGCTATGAATTCGAATGAAAGCATCGCGCAAAACTGTGTTCATCACATCCACATCGGCAGCGTGAGTCCAAAAGGAATCATGAACGGCAGCGAATGTAAGCCCCTGGTCATCACATGCCAGTGCTGAGAGGAGCATATGACTGGCATCCAAAGAGTGTATAAAGTTTGGAGGGAAAGCCTGAAGTTGCTTTCGTCGATTGACAGGGTCAGACCTGTCCGGTATTGTCAAAACGAAATCTTGCATACACGTGGACACAGTCCTGGTGCCATTTTTGCGGTACGGCTGGACAATGGGCATACGCAAGGGAGTAGTCCACACAATGGTAGCCCGCATCTGATTAAGGAGCTCAGCCCAGTCTCTCGATTTCTTGTTGGACATCCGTGTAGATTTTGAGGGCAGTTTGCCGCCTGTTAATTCGCCACTCTCAATGCGATCCAGCTGCTCCGGCGTCAGGGCTCGACAAACTCGGCCCGCGCATTCACCAAGCCAGGTTTGAATATCGTGAGCTCCACCAAACATTGTAGAGAGAGCGTCGAATATTTTGGTGGCAATATAATTCGCAAGGATCGGGGTGGCGATATCAAATTCTGATTGAAGCTGAGGATACAAAGCATCGAGCTGTTTCATTACCTGAGTTTTCGCACCAACAAAAGTGACACCATAAACATTCGTCATCACCGTCTGTTTGACCACCTTGCGAGTAATCTTACCCAGTAATGGGAGGGCCATGGGATAGTCGTTTGCCGCATCTTCCTCAATACTCTTTTGGACCAGTTCAGCAACTGCTGAGTAAACATCAGCAGGGCGATCGCTTGGCAATAGGTTGACTTGTTCAGCACCCCATGTATCGCCACCCAATGCCGCGTAATGTTGCAAACCATTGCAGGTACCATCTTGGTGGACAGGGAGATGAGATACAAATTTAGTGGGATCGGGTGACTCCAGTGCCGCCTTTACTTCAAAGCAAGCCGCCAAACACTGCCATGGGTCTTCCGCCGTTAGCCACCAACGTTTCCCATCAAGTGGTTTCATGGCAGAATCGAATATATCGTCAAGATGGTCCATCGTGAAGGACTCCCGCTCTTTCAAACTGGCCTTGTCGAATCCATAAACATTGGCAAGTTGGACTTTCAGCCAGCGAAGACCGTGCTCGCCTAGCTCCTTCCCATTGGCGAATCTCAAGATACCACGCATATGGTCTGCTCCCATGTGATTGAGATAGGCGGGGATGGGATAGGCGCGCCCTCTAAAGTCGAGGTTATGAGGGAAATAGAATGTATGATTTCGGTAAGCTCTGGCGATTTCGAGCTGGAAATTCATGAAACAGCGCTCTGAGTGCAGACCTGATTTCTCGTTTTCCACAATTTTGATGCGCCGCAGCCAGTCTCTGCGGGCCATGGGATCGTCCGAGTCAGCGGGTTCCTCAGGCAAAGGAATCTGAGGGTGAAGAGGTGGGAAGTTGGCGACTTCCTCCCCCGAATTCCACACATCTAGCATTGTTTGGAAGACCGGTGTATTGATCCGCCAAGCAGTTCGACCAAGCACGTCTAATCCTTTCATTACCTGATCCATATCGCCCCTTTCTACAGCGGTCTGAGTGTAGATCTTCTGATCCTGCTCTCCGTTTTTGATTCGAATCAGACTAGCACCAGATTCGAGAAAGCCACCGTCTTCAAAGGATGCCCAAGGCCGCGGCTCAACTAGCATTGG
Source organism: Xylariaceae sp. FL0255 (assembly GCA_022578795.1). Classification (NCBI taxonomy): domain Eukaryota; kingdom Fungi; phylum Ascomycota; class Sordariomycetes; order Xylariales; family Xylariaceae; species Xylariaceae sp. FL0255. The sequence continues at coordinate 132,836 of MU388849.1, read as the reverse complement.
TAAGTGCCTCGCCAGAAAATCACCGCGAGGCTCACGCATCATCAGCTCAACTAAGACCTTATTAGGCAAAAGCATGCCAGTCTTTTTCCCTTTACGAATAACCGTGGTATGCGAAAAGGCGGGTTGCATCTGCCGGATTATCTCTTTAGTCTGGGGGTGTTCGCGAGAGACCTGAATTTTGGAGGTGTCGAGCAAGGCGGACAGCAACTGGGCGGCGACCTTCATTCTGATGCTCGCAGGCCATGGAGCCGCAGGTGGATCAGGATCTTTGTTCATAGGTGTGGTCTGCGACGCCTGCCTCTTCTTGTGTCGTTCGCGCTGTCTCTGGCGAGATAGAAGTTTGACATCGTCTTCGACGACCCTGGCAAGATTATGAAGAAGGTGGGTCAGGGGTATACCCTTATCGACCCCAAGTTGGGCAGCGGAGTTCAGCGTGCCCATGATGGTAACGGCGGCAAGTCTCGAAGGGGTGGATTGAAGCAAGAAAGGGCCATACAGGCACCGTTCGAAATCCTGGGCGCCTTTCTTGGGTCGAGCCTCAGATTCCTTGATCAAATCGAAGTCTTCAGTGATCCTCTTCTCGAGACCGGATAACCACTCGTATAGGCGTGAGTTGAGAGCGGTGTTTCCTGACCAAGCATTGTTGCGGCCCATCTTTGATAAGGCTTCATATTCGCGCTTCCAGCGGTTGATGGCAGAATCAATGCAATCCTTCTCTATGTGAGCCTGGATCTCGCGGCGCTCATCAGCAGAGAGTTTAGACAAATCCTGATCTTCGAATTTATTGAAAAAGGATAGAACGTCACGCAGAGTGGCCAAGCCCAGACCTTTCTGGGGCACAGGCATTACCTGGGGGGTGTCACCAGTTTGGGCAGGGGAGAGGTCGAGGTGGTCGGCGGAAGCGGTAGGGTTTGAAGGGGCTGTAGATGTCAGGTGGTTGAGAGGAGCATCGTCCAACATGGAGTCCCAGTCCTCGAGGGCGAGATCAGAGGCGGGCTGGTAGATGTTGGTAATGGTGCCGAAGTCCTGTTGGTTCAGGATGCCGCTCTCAACCAAGGAGTAGATGTCATGATGGGGGATCATGTCCATGTAGCGAGTGACGAGGCGCTCGAGGCGGGAGCCCTGGGCGGAGAGGAGGGAGACCTTGAGCATGCAGGCGATGGTGTCGGTGTTGTGGGGGAGGTCTCTGCCGCGGATCTGGATCTCGTACCAGTCATGGACGGACTGGGCCCACTGGGACTCGGGCTGCTCGAGGGCGCGGTCGATGACAGCTCTGAGATAGCGGTTGTGGAGGGTGACCATCTCATTCGGGGGTAGCATCTGCAGGTCGGACAGACGGGACAGGACAATGGCGGCCCTCTCGATCTTGTTGACGTCGAGGCAGGCCTCAAAGACAGAGATGATCTCTTCATAGTCTCCGGGGACGCCCTGATTATTGGTCTTGGCGCGTTGGGGCCGCTCGTCGACAGTGTAGATACACAGAGCATCTTTGGGATCGAAGTTGCGTATGTGATAAAGAGGTAGATGTGAGTTGTCGTGTGGCAAGGGGGTGTCGACAGCGGTGGCCAGGGACCTGTTTGTAGTGGTGGGGAGGATGGCCCTCCGCCTCCAGGGACGTTGGTCTGGGCGGGTGATGAGGCGGCGGCGTTCTGTGACTCTGGTGGGAGCAAGCAGACGCAGCGAGCTCTGAGACTTCGTCAAGAGGGTCGCAGTAGCGCGACGGTGTCGTGTGAGCATGTTGTCAGTGGGAAAAGGAGTGTGGTAGACCACCAGAGGCTGGGGTAGTATTAAGAAAAAATAATTTTAATGCATTAAACAAGGATTGTACAGATGGCGGTAGATAAACGAGGAAGTCAAACAACACCACCGAGTGGAAAGGTTGAGATATATGTAGGAGGAAGAGGAAGAGGAACAAGAGGAGGTATAGATGAGATAGCAGAGAGCACGAGTAGATGCGGCTCGACAACCAAAAATTTTGCTACTTAATCTTTGGGGGAGCAGAGGTGGAGCTCTTGGAATTGGCCAATGTCCAATCAGATGATCTACATGTAGTCTAGCTTAGTAACTGCACTGGGCAAGCTACAAGTGGGAAAGCGCATTCGACTCGATGTGCAAGTGGCAACTGCAGCTTCCAAGTCTTCAATTGAACCTCTTTGACCGAGTAAAATGTTGAATCTTCCCCTCCCCTCCAACCAACATGTCAGCCACTAGACCGCTCCTCTCTTGTTCGCACTGCCGTTCACTCGTGCTCAGTGCCTTCTCCGCCAGCAGTAGCACCTCCCGCCGAGCTGCAGCATCCACCATCTCGCGCCTGGCTACCTCCTCCTCCTCCTCTCCCTCCTCCTACTACTACTACACACAACCCGTCCGAAGCTTTTCAAATCCTTCCAAGCCATCTTCCGCAGACGACACCCTGCCTTGGTATCTCCAAGTCGATCCTCCCACCCACGTAGCCCCCATCGAGCTACCACCCCTCCCGGAAGTGCCCCATGATGGCCCTAAGCTACTGCATTCCCTGCTTGAATACGCTGCTGAGGAGATGGGCCTCGACGACCTGACCTTGCTGGATCTGCGCAAGCTCAACCCCCCTCCTGCCCTCGGCCCCAATCTGTTCATGCTGTTTGGCACCGCCCGAAGCGAGCGTCACCTCAACGTATCTGCCGGTCGCCTCGTCCGCTGGTTACGAGCCAAGCACCGTGTCCATGCCGATGCCGCCGGCCTCCTTGGCCCCAACGAGCGCAAGACTAAGCTGCGAAGGAAAGCCCGCCGCGCCAAGCTGCTGGGCACTATGGGCACAGACGACGCCGACGATGGTATCACCACTGGCTGGGTTTGCGTCAACCTCGGCACTGTCGACGGGAGCAAAACCGATGAGGTCGTTGTGGGAGCCGACGGAAAGCTTGCCGGCTTCGGTGTCTCCAATTCCGGCTCGACCATTGTCTTCCAGCTCATGACAGAGTCCCGCAGGCTTGAGATGGATCTCGAGACTCTGTGGACACGGGCTCTCAACCGGTCCATTGCATCTTCTGCATCCGAGACGAACCCAAATGAGGCAGCCCCCACGGAAATGACCCTTTCTTCCTTGCCTCGGCGGCCTTCCCCCTTGGAAGACCGACGTGGCTCAAAGCCTCCTGACATATCCAGGCAAGCCCAGAGTCGGACTTACACAACAAGTGCGCAAATTACAGAATCACCTTTACCTAACGATCCTTTCCAAACTGCCACACCTCAAGATATGGTTCATACTCTTACTCACGATCCTCGTCAGAAACTTCGAGTTTTGGATCTTATCCGCGCATCCTTGAGCACGATGAACGCGGAGCAACTTCAAGGTTTCCTAGGGGCCCCGTCTCACTCAGGTTCTCCCGTGGTCGAGCTAATGCGGCTTGCGACACAGACACTTCCACCGGCTCAGACCTGGAGTCATCGACTTGCCCTATATTACCGGGCAGGCGAGGTATTTTCCACCGATCTCGTTCGCGACTTGAATCCTCTTGTTCAAGAGCTACGGATTTATGCGGTCCAGCCTACAAGAGACGAATATCTTCAACTCCTGGTCTGCATTTTGAGCTCAAATGACACCAACGCAACCCACCCAGATTACCGGCACAAGCTAGCACTTGATGTCATCAGCACCATGTACCAGCGAAACCAGTCTGTCATGGCTAGCGACGTCCTGGTGGCTATGATATCAGGAGAGTCTCGGTTTAAGCCTGACAAGGATCATGATCGTAATCTACAATTACGCAGTGATGAGCTTTTAAACAGAATTGAGACGCTACTCTTTCGACGTGAAGTACAGTTGGCAGGTGACTCCCTCATCATGGATGAATCACTTATGATAAGTCTCATGCGGGCTTATGTTCAGCGCCAATCTTGGGATAGGTTTTGGAATGTGTGGCGGCTCCCTGCGAAATATTCGCGGCCGCGATCTGCGGCTATGTATCAGCATTTGTTTGAACTTACAGAAAAGACGCAAGCTTTGTGGTTTTGTCGTAACGTACTGCGCCGGTGCCTACCAGAGATGCTGGTTGAGCAGCCACCTGTGCGCGTCAACAAGGAGTTATTCAGAGCGATTCTCGCTTGCATTCAAGTCGTTGACAGTACGGCTGCAGAGCATGCGGAATCGTTGAAGCCACATGACAGAGGTCCTAAGGGCAGACTGGCCAATCGGGAGTTTGTGAGATTGGTGAATCTCCTCAAGTTGGAGGCTCAAGCCGCCATAACGGAGACCGAATCTGATCAACCATCGGGAGCCGGCGAATAGAGCCCGTAAGCTTGGTAGGTTGGCACAAGAGAAGCGCAAACTATATGATGTGTATAGATAAGGAGATGTACTACAGGTACCATACAATTTTGTTATTCACTTATCCATGGCCCAATCAGGGCAGACCATTCCGGCCGTCGAGCTACCACGGGATGAGACCTTCCAATTCCGGAAATGTCACAACTGACTACCGGACGAACAGAAGAACGGAAACCAAGCCGCGCTAAGACATTAATTACTCTCAGCCGGGCAGGTCGTGCAGTGAAGCGTATAGCGCCGTCGATTGGTCAAAAATTTCCCCGTATCGATCTTCACCGTGGGATGCTTGATTGGATATGCATGTACATCTTGCACCAGCTGCAGGGCTTTATTGCGTGGAATAGTTCTTTGCATATTGAAACTGAGCTTGCGCAGACGATACGTTATTTCGCTTGGCTTCGATTCCCTCCAGCTGCCCGATCCGTTACCGCGAACGGCCTGCGGAGACGGCTCAGATGTACCTAGATGTACGGAAGAGTGAATATCCATCTACATACAAAGTGGTGCTTGCTATCAAGTACACCGCTGGTCACACGGCGTGTATCAGTCAACTTACACACAGGAAGTACAAATCGTCCCTCACCTCCCTATAACAGTCAAGTCACAATGTAGGGCCGAGGGGGTGGAGGACGAGATGTTGTAAACCGGAAGAGCTTGTGATATCTTTGTAAACAGTGACATCTTGGAAGTATTTATATTCAGCATCTCTCTGTTTCCTTGGCGACTTCTCTTCCACGTCTATAGTTCATGGCCAAGACATTCTCTCCATGATCTAGATTCTCCATACATTGCTTCTCTTCGTGATATTATACCCGACCTATCCACAATGTCGGCAAGACTAGCCACTATCGCTGCGCTCACTGCCGCAGCAGTGCCCGGCGCTATGGCCTGGGGCGCCATGGGCCACGAGACAGTTGCTTACATTGCTACCAATTTCGTGGAGTCGGCTACCGAGACGTACTTCCAGAGCCTCCTGGGCGACACCTCGGCTGACTACCTGGCCAACGTCGCAGCATGGGCCGACGACTACCGGTACACAGACGCCGGCGCGTTCTCCGAGCCTTATCACTTTATCGATGCCATGGACAGCCCGCCGTCGAGCTGCAGCGTCGACTACGACCGTGACTGTGGCTCTGGGGGCTGTGTCGTCAGTGCGATCCAGAACTATACTCGCATTTTGCTCGATGACCGCTACTCTGCTGCTAACCACCAGATGGCTGCCAAGGTGAGTCGTGCTTCTGAACAGGGAGAAGAAGCATGATGGAAATTTAACTGGTTTTGCTAACCATGGGCGTATAGATGGTCATCCACGTATGTGTTATTGCCTTCCCAGGATCCCCAGGAACTTATCATCCCGAATTACAATCTCCTTCCTTGAGTTAAGTTGAAAGTGAGCCTTAGTCACTTATCTAACTGGAAAACAAACAGTTCCTCGGTGATATCGGACAGCCACTCCATTGTGAGAACCTCGATGTCGGCGGCAATGATATCGATGTTACCTATGATGGAGAGAGCACTAACCTACATGCGAGTATGTCACTTCTATCACTGCTTCTTGCCTGTCCTTATGTGGCCCTCCCTCGGGAGAGCGCTCGTCTACATCCATGCTGTATGAAACAAGAACTAACAGGGCATCATAGTCTGGGATACTCAGATCCCCGTTTCCATCTCCGGCGCCGACACACTAGCTGGCGCCAAGTCCTGGGCTACTACTCTGACAACCGGTAGGTGCCAACCATCACCTTTCTTGCCCATGATACCACTTCTACCACACAAATTCCATCCATCCGAAACTAACTAGAAACCAACGAACCACAGCTATCAAATCTGGCACCTACGAATCCGAAGCCGCAGGCTGGGTCTCAGGCATAACCGTAGCGTCAACAGACGCCATCCAGTCCGAAGCTATAACCTGGGCCAGCGAAGCCAACGCGTATGTGTGCTCGACTGTTCTCGTCGGCGGCGTCTCGGCCGTCCAGAATAAGGAGCTCGATGGCTCGTATACCACGGCCGCCGACCCCGTTGTCAAGCTCCAGATTGCCAAGCAGGGTTACCGTTTGGCGAAGTTTCTGGATGCTATCGTTGCTGCTATATAATAGAATCAAAAAGCTTTGGAGAAGGGAGAAGAAAAAAGGGATGCAGACTTCGGTGAAGGCGACTTGATTGGTTGGTGGAGGAAAATATTGGGTAGGTAGATGCCTGGGCTAGATATGGGTGTATCTGTCACAGAGGTGCGAAATCAGCCGGACCGACGGAGCGAGATCATGAATTGATGTAATGCTTGGACGAATTACCTTACTATATACATACCGTATATACCTCTTTTTGGCTAGAGTAAATACTATGACTGATAGAAAGGAGTATGCCTGGGAAGATAAGCGTGCATTGATCCCATGATACTCATTTTAATACCCTTATTCATGAAGCTCTGTCGTCTCTGCTCTAAAACATCCGCATAGTCAATGTCTATGGAAAGGACAGTCCCACCTATCAATCAGCTCAACCAGATACTTTCTGCATCGCATCGCGAAGCATAGGGGCGATCTGCTTGCGACTGGCCGCCACAGAGTTCTGCTTCCAGCCCTTCCTCCAGTCTCCCTCTCCCGCTTTTACCTTTACCAGATCCAATTCACCCCCTCTCCAGGGCCCCAAACCCAGCGACTCCGCATTCTCTCTCTCGAAGATCTCAGCAGCTTTAATGCCCGGCGCTGTGAGAGCCCAGACAAGTAGCTCGCGACAAAACTGGCCCTCCGTGTCTTTGAAACCTGTGAACACCGCAACCAGGTCCATCTTACCACCATTCGCGCCTTGTCCGTCGCTACCACAATTGTTATCTTTCTCAGCTGTCCACTTCGCCAGCTCGGTCAGAAACACACCAGCATCACCCTCGGCCTTCCCATCAACGAGATATTCGAAAGACCGGGACACGGAGCACGTGCCCAGATGAAGACGACTTTTGCCACTGGCGGCATCACCATTTCCAGCACTCCACTCCTTGTAATCCTTCCTTAAAACATCCCGAAACCCCATCCCATCCAGATCATCCTTCAACGCCGCAATGCGGTCAAAGAATCCATCTCTCTCATACCCAGTGTCGACAGCCTTGATCTTTCCCTCAGCTAGCTCCACCGCACGCGTATCATACGCCGTCGTCTTCGTCCCATCAAGCAGATTCCCCGTATCGATCAATATCGGACCCAGGGCAAGACGTGCGAGCTGCGCGTCGATCTCTTTCAACTCTCCTCCCCTTTCCTTACCTCCTTTCTCTTTTGCCTCAGCTGTTGTGGCGGCGGCATCCCAAGCCTCCCGACACCGATCCAACACCAAACTCGCACAACTCCCGCTCTTCTCAATAATCCGTATTTCAGCATCAGGGGAGATAACATGTTCGTCAGCGTGATGGTCGACACAGCCCACGACGCGATGGCCGAAGACGCGGCCCAAGACCCCTGTCATTACGTTGTGGTCCACAAGTAGCCAGCGCGTGTCGTCTGGGTTGATTAATGCGGTCGGTAAATGACTGCTCTCTGTATTGATCCTCACGTTCTTGTCGTCTGAGCCCCCCTGTTGCAGCGAAGGAGAAGAGGAAGAGAAAATGTCCTCAAACGTGAATACATCCCCGCTGTTAACCCCAGCATCCTGCAACAGCGCCGCAAACTCAGGGCGGAGCGCCAGATCGGCGCGGCGCAGATGACATAGTGGGATGTGCAGCGAGCCTGTGCCTGTGCTTGGTATTCCTGTTGCTGTAGTCGATGTCCTATCCTCCGCTTTCGTAGCAGCAGCAGCAGGTGGGGTATAAGTGTGAAAATAAGCCAATAGCAGAGCCGAGCACAGTGAATCGAGGTCTATAAGCCATTCAAGCGTTCAATCATCTCGGTCAGTCATATAGTCATAGTCTCAATCGGGAGGTAGTTCACCAGCAGACTCGTTGCCCACGACAAATGTTAGCGGCGAAGGCCGTTTTGAGGGCGGCGCCGTCAGCGCGGCACGTGCCACAGAGAGGAAGGCCTTGAGGGATGCTCGTGGTGACATTTTCCTTCGATTGTGATGCCTGAATACAATAGGCGGAGAGCAGCTCTTGAGAGAGTCTTGAGTAATCGAGATTAGTAAAGATTTTGTGTACCTGAAGAAGTTGAGGTTGCATGCTTAGCTAATTATATACTTAAAGTGAGAGAGCCATGCATACATACTTAGGTACATGTATGTATGTGTCTTGCTAGTGCTAAGGCAAACTACATACGCTAAAAGTAACAAAGTTCCGCAATTGGATATCGAAACCCCATTACATACATGTATGTCTAACACAAATTACCAAGCTAATTGACAATCATTTAATTGGTTAGGGAATCTGCAAGGCTGAAGTTTTGCTAGATGATTCTCCCTCTTGTCTGTCAGATGCAGGCTTGACCTTAGTCTACCAAGACCTCATCTAGACTAACTTATAAGCTGTCGAAACTATGATGTCACGATGATTTCTTTCGAGCAGAAGCCCATGTATCTAGACCATCCGAACGCCGTGATTGCCCAGTGTCTCCCAAATAATCGTCCAGAATCCCCCTTTGAAAGCAAGCAAGTCAACGCCATTGGAAGCTAGTTTGTATACAGCAGGACGCAGCTGTCCTTTCCTTTCCCATCCCGCCATGGCTTACTGGAAAACAAAGATGATGCCCGACCGGTCGACACTGATCGTCATCGTGTAAGGCAACTCGAGAACTGCAACATCGAGAATCGAGTCCAGGTGGTTTCTAAGCAACTGGGCTTGCTCGTTCGAGATCACTGTATGTCGTGGTGGCTTCTCCTTAGTTTTCCCTGCCTTTGTATCGTTGCTCTTGGGGAGGCGTTCTACGTTTAGACTTAGCCCTGGTTGACTGGGCGTGCTAACCGTCGCAAAAACCGGCCGCGCCTCGTCGCCCTGGAGTCCACTAAATACGCAAGAGTTCTCGATGCGAATGAGATCCCAGAACCGGAGTCTTTTGTCCGAGCCGCCAGTCAAGATGTAACCATAACGGACGTCTCGTTGTTCTTCCATCGCTCCGGCGCCCACCACCATTGCTCGCACACCTCGGTCAGAGTTACTAGCTGTCGGCTCAATGTTCGTTGCAAAGTGGTCGAGCATGCCCTCTGGCTTATCTTCATCGACATCCCAGGCTTTGTATTCCTTGGGGCCGTCCCTTGTTCCGCCCGCACGATATATTTCTCGGCACTGTGTCTTCTCGAGATCCCAGACCGTTACCTCGCCCAGACCTGTGCCACCAGTCACACAAACCCATTTCCCACGACCCTTAGCCGGGTGCAAACTTAGGCGATAGATAGCCGATTTGCCAGGTAATCCCCACCCTTTGACTCGCATCTTGAACCGCAAGTCCCATAGGTCAAGAATGCCGTGTGAGGTGCCGAGGAGAAGCCAATTCCGCTTTCGATCAATGCAGAAACATGTGGGCGTACCGTGGTGAACAGGATTTTCAAGGACATACATGAGAGTCATAGTGCGTAAGTCCATCGCGAGCAACCGAGAGCGATTGGTGGCAAGTATAAGGACTGAGACGAGTTCTTGCTTGAAATGTTCACACCAGACGGCATATTCACCCACTGGAAGTTGATATTCCCGGATAAGTCGCAGCCGAATATACTTGGTCGTTCCGCTTGAGATGGCTGTGTCAACCTTGACTAGGTTCACTCGGCCGTCCGTTGCGCAGCTGATGAAGGTGTGGGTATTTTCAACAAAACATAGGGCAATCACTTTCGCCCCTGCGTTATGCTTATGTGTTTGACGAGAACGGTGTGTGACATTTCGTTCAAGTCGTAATGAGTCCCATACTTTGACACACCCATCATCGCCACCTGTAATGAAAAATTGATGGTCGGGTGCTACAACGACACGGTTGATTGCCCCATGATGCTCCGAGAATGTGGCCACAAGTCTCCCGCTTGGCTTCCATGATTCCTCGCTAAGTTGCCCGGCCGCTTTGCTAGCTTTTCTCCTGGTCACTGGTGAAACAAGTGGACCAAATTCGGCAATATCGTGAGGATAATTATCGATGTACATATTATCGAGCATCTTGAGTATGCTGGGGTCGCTCCCTTCGTATGTATGAGCAGCACGTTGCTTGGTGTCTGGTTGACCATCGTCGGGGTTGTTACCCTCTGGGATTGATACACGAGCTGGCGGATTAGGAGTAAAAGGCCCTCCCACTTGGCCGAATGCGTTAGCTTCGGTGGTACCTGTTTCGGCAGCTGATCTGCCACTATCTTTTCTATTCAGTAGATCGAGCGCGCTTGACTGGGGTTGAAGACCTCTCCTCGTAGCATACGGAGCGTCTGAGACTGATGCATTATCGTCATGAGTTTGGGGCGCGCGAGCTGCAGAAGGCGAGCTTTGTGTTTCGTCAAAGTTCGCAGGGTTTTGAATTGGGGAAGTAGCCCGTGTTTGGGTCGGTGAAAGAGCTCTATTTTCTCGTGTCGTGGGCGAGACAGTACCGCCGTGGCTACTCATTCGGGATCGATGACTATTATTTAAAGCGGCTCGCCGCCTTCGGCCGACAGGTTCATCAATCGTCATGGAAGCGTCAAGAAGCGCGTCAGCAATGGTGTAAGGACCTTTATCTTCATCCGACTCCTGCCGCTGTCGTTGCTCTTCGTGTTGCCACATCGGGTCATCTACACCCACTGTTTCGTCAAACATGATTGTTTGCATCTTAGCGTTTAGATTTCTGAGTTTGAGGATACTGTTCAGATCCTTCAATATGTTATCTTGGGTCGCTAGATCCCTGTTTTTCATCTGACTCAGGCGCCAGATGAATTCTCTTAGAACCAGCAATTTGAACTCGTCGTCCGGCGCCATGCCCAAGTTTCTTAAGCGCGAGAGCCAATGCTCATCTTCATCATTCCGCGCCATTCTGTTGAGATTCTGAGGCTGGACTTCTCGGGACGATCGAATTGATAAGGCCGTAGACGCTACGGTGAAGGTCGACTTCTGTTGCCGTACGACTTTCCAAAACAGTCCTTTCTCAGTTTTTTGAGCCCAGGTCAAAGCCATGTCGAAGACTGTCCTGGTCATCGGCCTCTTCAGTCCATCAAGGAGATCCAGCTCAGAAAAGTCAGGTATTATAGCGGGCTTCAAAAAAGGTCTAACAAGTGGTAAAACAATGCAGCGGATATCTGCTGGGGACAGCAACTTGGCCGCACTTGACAAGTATTCTGTCGCAGATTCCCGAATCCAGATGTTCGGATGCATGGTGAAGCGGGCGATTACATCAACAAGCTCCCATGTTTTGGATTTGGAGAGAAGGCCTAGTTTTGCTAGCTCAGCGAGCGAATGTAGAGCTGCTTGGACGATGTGTTCTTCTGGATCAGTAACGGCTTGCACCATGAGGGGGAGGCTGAATTCTTCAAGGCTAGTGCTCCCTAAGAAAGCCGCAATGCCGACAATTGTGTCGAAGAAAGCGCACTTCAGCATCCAGTCACGGTCATTTAAGTAGGTATTGAGATGAGTAAGTAGGATATCGTTAGCCTCAACACTTCCAAAGAACATACACAGCTCCGGAACTGAGCTTAAGAATGCACGTCTGACAGAAGCATCAGAGTCCTCAACAAGAGCTTTCACATGGGTTTCGAACAGGTCAATAAGTTCCCCTTGAGTGTTGTCGAATAAACCATCGAAAGCCGCGTCCGGGTTACTCCCAGCCTCGACTTCAGGGTCTGCGGTGCTTATCGTACCCTCTGCCTTGAGTATGGCTGCTAACTCTAAGAATCTTGATGCATTCGTGGCTAGATTGCCAATACATGAGGCGTACGTAGCACGAACCAGTGGGCTAGGCTCTCGCCGCTCTTTGCCCATGATAAGATGCCGCGAGGCGCCCGACAGAAAGACTTGCATGCGGGGCATGATATACTCAGGAAATACATGAGCATTGACTGGAGTCACAACGGTCACTAAAGCCAGTAGTTGCGTGATAGATCGGAGAGCGGCGATGGCCACTAAATCAACATCGTCATTTAGTAAAGTCGTTAAATAGGGGAGTACGCGATCAAGTTTAGCCTCGTCGGTTAGCTTCTCTGAGAATGCTAGTAGCAAATCGCAAGCTCTAATCTTGGAGGTAGCCCTAGCGGTGTTTCTGAGAGATCCGGCAACCAAAGTAAGGAAAATGAGGGTCCCGTCATCACTCGGCGGCTGCGTTCTCGTAGTCGCGAAATGGTCGTGATTTGGGATATTCAGTCTAACCGGAAAGAGACCAAGACCAAGCCTTGAGGTCGGATGGGGGGATTGAGAGATCTTTTTCTGGTCCTGGTAACCTAGAAAGTACGCAATCTTGTCGAAGTCGTGATACACGCGGTCTATCCGATCATCTGCTTCACCTAGGTTCTTATGGCTGCCGGTGACCGGTGCTCTCCCAGAGGTCGGATCGGTGATAAGTTCCATGTATTGATGGAGGAAACTGTAAAAGTACTCGGGGAAGATTTTAGACTTGTAGAATTGCAGGTATTGCTCAGCGGAGTATCGCTTCTCGGGATCTCGTTGGATCATGCTGGACAACATCTCTCGCAGTCCCTGATCGGGGATCCTGCTGATATGTGCTATGACGGGATCGTACTCGCCGCGTCGATACTTGAACATCTGGCTCAAGCTGAAGATAGGCGTCTCTAAGAATACTTCAGCAATGACGCAGCCAGCGCTAAATATGTCCATGGACCAGGTTAGGCCGTGGCCCTCGAGCTCGCGTACGTTGTGGATCTCCTCGACGAAGCGCTCGGGGGCAATGTAGCAGGTTCTCCGACCAGAGAGATCAAAAAAGTAAGAGTATGTGCCGGGGTTGTTGTCAGGTAGTTTAGTTGGCTTGAAGGAGCCGGTGAAGTCGGTGAGATAGAGCCAGTTCCACGACGTCACCAGGACGTTCTCGGTTTTAATGTCGCCGTGGTATACATCGCGAGCATGGCAGTCACGGAGTGCGCATAGCAACTGAAAAGCCAGCCATTTCTTTTCGATATCTTCAAGAAAAGGTCTCGTGGACATGCGGTCATAGAGGGAGCTGTAGATATACTGACGGACGAGGTAGGCGTTGGTCTGGGTCTCGAAGGCACGCTCGAAGGCCAGGGCATTTGGGACATCGCGGAGCTTCTCTCGTTCCTCTATAAAGAAGTGTCAGTCAGCAACTGTAAGCGGACAGAAAGCTGAGAGGGGGACTGGCTCACGCAGTATCTTCTCGCCATATTGAGCTAGGGAACAGTCGCTGTAGGGCTTGACTGTGACCTTGGCAAGGGCGACACCATCACGATGACGGGCGCGGATACTCTTCATGAAACGGGCATTCCCTATAGACCGCTCATGGACAAGATCAGACAGCTCTGGAATATCGATGCCAGCTGAACCGGCATAAGGCGTAGCCAGAGAATACGTGTTTCCCATGGCTCCGACATGCAAATAAGCTACCTACGGATGTGCATTTTCTTGCCGTTTCGCTTTCGGTTCGAAACGAGGTCTGGTGGTGTGAGGAGGTAAGTACCCAATCTATTTGAAGAGATGTGGCAGGCAGATGACATCGTCACGGCTAGTGGGACAATGGACTGGAGCCCGCCCCATGGCCTGAGCAGAACCCACTTTTACACAAGCTCAGGTGCATACCGTATATTTGGCAAAAGGCCCCATAAAATACATAATTTAACAGCTACCTTAGGTACATATTGTCACGAACTACATGTAAGTACACGAAATTTATGACATGATATATTTCTGATTCCTTCCTCAGTCTTTTGCTTGCTTAGCTCTATTACCTGAGCATTATTCATTTTCGCGTAGTTTCTTTTGTCCATTCTGTGTACAACTACATATCCTTATGGATATCCTACCATGAGTGCCTCAATCAGGCTTCCACAGTGTTAGCATGTAATCCTATCGGGAAAACGGCTCTATACAATACTAGAAAACCACAAGGCCGGACTCTACTTTAGCTTCAATCATTGTAATGAAGACTGCAGTACTCATATAGACCAAAAGCACACTATGTCATCAGATTCCATTGTTGTCAAGTTCTTTGCCTTCTCACCAGGCAAAGTCTCAGCTCGAAGTACTGAGCCAAAGCATGCTCTTCACGGCGAATACAGTGTTCCGCAAGCTTGTGGCAGGCGTCAGCGGTGAGATGTGCAAATTTCCCTAACGTAGATTCATATTGCTTCAGGCAGTTCGTGTGTATTTCGAATGACTCATCCCAGAACTTCTTGGCTTGCTGTTCGTCATTCCTCTCCTCCAAAGTCATGGCTTTGCTGGCCCTTACGTTCCCTAAGGCTTGGAGAACTCGTCCTGTTCTAGAGAGAGTCTTTCTCGTTAGCACAGGAAGGCAAACCAGGTAATTAAGTGAGCTTTTGCTTCACTAAACACATACAAAGCACTAGGGCAAGGAATTGTTACTCACTTATAGGAAACTGTGTCGAGTTTCCCGAAAGCTTTTTCGCGCTGTGCCAAAAGGTCCGTTAATGTCTTGTCTGCGTCGTCGAGCTCGCCTTGGACCCAGTAAGCTAGGCCAAGATTACAAACTGGAAACCCATAATCATCCACATCTGCTTGTATTATGTTTAGGAGCTCTTCAATTTGTTTGAAGTAATCTGTAGCCAGGGCAAATTTCTTGACCATCATGTAAGCAATGCCCATCTGGCTATAGGCAAAGGCGAGTCTTAAATCCACGGTGCCTGTTCGGGCGGCTTCAGCTTGTCGCAATGCAAGACAGACTACGTTATGGTCTAAGCAAGTTTGCGCGTCGTTTGTCTTATTAGCTAACGCTCCCATAGTAAGGTGCGTGTCATTAATCAAAAGCTCTTACGTGATTTGGGCTTTCTCACAAAGCCGTAGCGCAAGGTTCAAATACGCTTTGCCTTCGTAGGAAAAGCAGCGCTCGTGAAGGTAGCTATTTGCATCAGCTGATATGGCTTTTCGGATAGGGGAGCCGACTATAGTCATTCACCCAGCTACCTCGTTCATCAACATTGGAACAGCTAGGTCAACCTTGAATTGTTCCTAGGCCGGGTGGTCTAGATAAAGCTGGTAGAAGCGTTCAAGATGTGGTAGAAGCTCTTCACAGATGGTCCATCTCTCCGTGACCTGGCTGCAGTGATCTCCAGGTGGCCACAAAGCTGCCAGGAGTTGCACTGCTTCTGTGAACGTCATATAGCGGTCCTCTTCGTCCATACGTTCTCGAACTTCCGCTTGAATGATACGGTGAATCCAGAGCTCTCTCCTTTGTATGTTACGTTTGATGATCGAGGATGTGAGAATGCCAAAGCGAGCATTGGCAAAAAGTTGATGGTTCCCACTCCTCTTCATCACATAATGTCTACTGGAAGGATTCTTGGCGAGCCTTATAACTAGACCCTTTGAGGGACTTTTGAATGGGTATGCTGCGCTGAATATGTCTCCCATTATGAGAGCACCTGAAGTCACTGCAATAGGTAAACATAGTAGTACTCATTGACAATGCTTGAGGTTAATATTTCTTGTTTTAGTTGGGTAGACATCATTTGGGTCTAAGGTGACTCAGAAGCACGAGCCATATCCAATCTCAGCATCAGTAATTGGTCCTCTAGGTACGTTATATGATTTGCCCCAGTCTAGTTGATAGTCACACTCAACTTAATACTAGGATCGGACATGATCATTACTAGATTGACAGAGAAAGCAATGAAGGAGGCAGGGGGTCCACTCGAGCTTAAAGCTGGGCCAAGCGTATATCAGTTCACTAGAGGTTGTCAATTCTTCAAGATGTGTGCTCAGAACGTACCGAAATGTAGATTCACTCGCAAAATGAATAAATTGACGTACCTTAGATGATTCAATAAAGCTTACACCTTTTGAAAATTGAACCAAACTCGACAGTATATTATCACGGCGGGATGAATGAATCTATTCGACTAAAAATAGTCTAGAAACTTTTGCCTACGCTCTTCATCGGTCATTTGGGCGAAGAATTCGGCTTCCTTTTGCTTGACTCCGAGGCAATGTGTGTACAAGCCAGTACCAATTCACTTTTTCAAGTCATCGTCAGACTCAGCCCATGCTTTCGCGTCTCAAATTGAGCAGGACAATGAAGCAGAGAACTCTGCAGTCATTCATCAGCTCCCGACTAGAGCTACTGCATCATTCGGCCGATCCACAACAGCCACGAAGCATAATCTCTCAAGCGAGGATGGCATGCGGGCACCCATCATACTGTTCTTACGCGGCTATGGGACGCCGGATCTGTTAATCAAACTAGCGAACGAGCATAGAATCAGTCCCGATCTGTACGGCAGACATCTGGAATACATAACTCCCACATTGGCTTCGCGGGACTTGCACTCATCCCCCTCATTGCCATCATCATCTGCAAAGGTTTTTCAACTCAGAATACCGGCGATTTACTTTAATGACGACGGCAGCGCCGATTATGAGACCGAGGACCTGCATCGGCTGCGGAAATTGGAAGCGGATAAGATGAACAAGTACTTGCGACAGCTAAGAAGCAAAGCAAAGCTCGCAGACTCAATTGTTCGCGAATGTCATGTGCTCAGCAGGCATGAGCGCATCCTGGAGCAGAATGCAACAGTCGAGATTGGTCGAGTGGGTGACTCTTGGCGAGCTGTTGTATGGTTTGACAGTGGGCTCGATCTATTCAGGAGCGTAACGGGCGTCGATAAACCCTGGGATCCTCCCGCAACGTCTCGTCCATGGGAGACATACTTCTTGCCGGTAGTAGTGCATCCCAGCCGGATTGGTGGAGTCATAAACTGCCAGTTCAGGTAAAAATAAGACTTACCGCTCTCTATTAAACTATTGTTTCGTAAGTAGATATATAGTAAAATGCGCTATTCTAAGAGTATATATATATCTTTTATAATATTATTACAACTATAATAAAATTAATAAAATAGGTTATTATTATAATTATTTAAAAATCGATATTTATTTTTTTAATAATAATATTAAGTTTTTAATATTTTATAGTTTAAATTTAATAATATTTAATAAATCTATAACATTAGTAATAAAAAACTGCTTTTAACTTTTGATTTAATTAATTAAGACTTAATAATAATAAAAGTATATAAAAGCAAAATAAAAAAATTATATATTATACGAAATATTATTATTTTTGAAACTAATTTCGTTTTTGTAACACGTTTTAAAATAATTAGTAATTTAAACAGCTTTATATTTATAGTAAATAATTAAAAAATCGATTATAATTATTATTATTTTAGCTATTTTAATTAAATAACGGCTTTAATGTTTAACGTTTTATAGCTATTTTTAAATATTTACTATTTATATATAATTCTAGTTTTTAAAAACTTTATTTAATTTACTATTATTTAGTAATATATATTTTTTATATTATTATAACGGTATATTTTTTAATAATATTAATAATATTTGCTATAACTAGTTTATCGCTAATATTAATTTAATATTAAAAGTTAAATAAAACGAGCTTTATTAATATTTTTAACTATAAAATTAATTTAAATATATTTTCGGCAAAACTGTAAATAAAATTGCTAAATTTATAAAACGGTCGGATTTTTGTAAATTTTTTAACAATCTCGGCTAAATATTCGAGGTTTATAACTAAACGGCCAAAAGTGTCGCCGATTTATTATATTTACTACTAACTAAATTTGTCGTTTTTAAACGCAAAAAAAATAACGCCAAATAAATTATTGCAATATTTTAACAAAAATCGGCTTTCGACGTAAATTTGCTATAATATCGATATATTATAATTTTTAAAATATTGTTTAAAAAACTTTCTATTATTATTTTTATAAATATATTCTTTATAATATTTATTCTATTAATTATAAAAAGTTTTAAAAATAATTTACTAAGTATATTTTTATATATTATTTTAAATATATTAACAATATATTAAATAATATCGTAGCTTTATATTAAAATAATTAAAATTTTACTATTAAATTTAAAAAACTTACAATTAATATAAAATAATAAAAAAGTAAATAAATTAGTTTTATATAATTATATAATAAAAACCGCAAATTTTATATTTAAAATAACATTATTATAAAAAAAAAAAGAAATTTTGGAAAAAAGTAGCTTTTTTTTTATATTAAACGGGCTTATTATTTTTATCTATTTTATTAGCAAGCTTTTTTTTTATAATCGTTTACAAAGCTTTTTTAATATATATAAACAATTTCGAACATTGCAAATTTATATTAATTTGCCATTTTAGCAAAATTTATTTAAGGAAAAATTTAATATAAAAAAAAGCAAAATATATATAAATAACAATAATATATATTATTAATTATTATATAGTTAATTTAAAACTTTATAATAATAATTAAATAAACGTTAGTTTTAATATTAAAAATATAATAATATAGTTTTAGGTTTAAAAAAATATAAATATAGATTATATACTTTTTATAACAATTTTTAAATATATTTTCGTAAATAAACAGAGCTATTATTAAATAAAATAAAAACTAGCGCATAGATAAGATTTTGTTTTTTAAACGCTATTTTTTTAAATAATAAAAACGTTTAATCGAAATATAAAAACAATAAAATAAATTAAATAAATATATATAAAAAAAATAGATTGATAATATAAAAAACCTAAAAATAAAATTTTAATATTTAGATAATATTTTAATTTATTTTATTAAATATAAAGCTTTTAATTAGTTATATTTAATAAACCTTTTGCTATAAATTTTTATAGGCTTTTATATATTTTTAACTTCCTTATAGCCGAATTTTTTTTTAAAATTTATTAAAACTAATATATAATAATTATATAGTTATAGTAATAAATATTAATTTATATTTAAATAAATATTATTATATATAAATATTTTAATATTTATTTAATATTACATTTAATATTAATATATTTATATTACATTTAATATTATATTTAATATAAGAGGCTTTTTTTAATTTACGATGCTTTTATTTTTAAAAAAAATAATCGTTTTTTAAAGCAAATTAAAAGTTATTATTAATTTTAAATCGACTATAATTAAATAAAATTAAAAATAGTTAAATTAAAAACTATTGATAATAGTAGAATAAATAGTAAAAAATAAATTTTAAACTATAAGTATTTTATAATATTTAATCAAAGATTTTTAAAAATAGCTATTAAAGCTTTTTTTTATATATATAAATTAACTAATTTTGTAAAAAAGAAATATATTTTTTATATTTTTTTAAAAAAATCTAAATTTATTATTTAGTAAAATTTAGTAAATTTTTAAAGTTAATATTTATATATATATAAAAATATAATGGTTAAGAAAAATAATTAAATCTAACTAATTAAAAATTGTATATTTATTAAAAAAAGTAAATAATATTGCAAAAATTAAAAGTTTTAAACTATATTTTATATTATAAAATAGTTTTTTTTCCACTATTATAAAGAAATTAACAATATCGAACTAATATTAACGTTATTATTAATATATTATTTTTTTGTTATTATTTATTTAAAAAGTTATAAATTTTATTTATAAACGATATATTTTAGATCGTTTTTTGTTTTTTAAGTTATTTTATCTATTTTTCGACAATTTTTTAGTAAAAATCTTTTTGCATAATTTTAATAAGCTTTATTACCATCGGTTTTTTGCGTTTATTTTATAATTTTTCGAATATATAAACTACTTTTTAACTATCCGCTATATTTTACGAGCTTTATTTTTTTTGCTGCGATTTTTATATTTCGAATAAATATATTTTTATAAATAAAAAACACAGCAAAAACTTTTAATTTATATATAAAGCTAATATATAATAATAATATAACGTTTATTATATTTAAAAAATCGAAATAAACTGCAGTTTTATATATAACAAATTAGACAAGTAGCCGGTTTTTAAACGTTAAATATAAATATCAAAACAGGCAGCAAAACGGCTCTAACTTGTAGCCAAAAGCGTAATTAAAAACAAATATTTATATTATAATAATTTTAGCTATAATAAAAGCAGTATATTAAAAACAATTAATATATATTATAAAAACTACAGCAGCGCTATTTATTTATATAAAATAAAAAAAATCGTAAAATAAATATTTAAATAATACAATTCAGCTTTATTTTTATAACTTATATATTTATATTTAGCAATTTTAATAGTACCAGTTTGTTTATATCAATTTAAATATAAAATAAAAAAATTTATATAAAATAAAACGTAATATAAATACGATGTATTTTTTCATTTATATAGCTTCGTTTTAAAGAAATTATTAAGCTGTATATTAATCTATAATTATTATTAAAATTATATTATAATATTAATAGTCGATATTATATAGTTATTATATTTATAAAATTTATTTAAAATAAGCGCTAGTTTTTATTATCGACGATTAATTTATCGAGCAAAAAGATTTTTTAATAAAATAATTTGCCGAATTAATTATATTAACAAAAACTTTAAGCTTTACCGTTTTTTAATTTTTTAATTATATAATATATATATTAGTATAGGTTAATTTAAAGCTTTAAAACGTTATAAAATCGCGAATATAATCGTCGAATTTGTTTTTATCGTTTTTTAATAGCTATATAATATTTTTTTATTATTTTATATAAATATTTGATAATTTAAATATATATAATAATAGATGTTTATTAAACAAAGTTTACCATTTTTAAAAATTACGCAGTATTTTTTAAAACTTACGGTTTTTTTAATATAATAATAAAACGTTTATATTTAATAGTTTAATTACGTTAAGTTTTATAAACAATATTAATAATATTAACAATATTAATAATAGTAGTAATAGTAATAATATTAATAATATTAATAATAAAAATAATAGCAATAATTATATAAAAAACAATATAAAAAAATATAAAATAGTTTTTAATTATAATATGGTTTTTTTAAAAAAAAATTTAATACATAATTCTACTTTAAATTATAAAATATAATGGACCTATTTTTATAATAGTTTAAGGTTTACTAGTGCGCGGGAAATTTTTTATTAATAGTTAAAAGTCACGATATGCACCATATGGAAGAAGGCAGGGCTCCGTCGAGGTGTAGCAATATCATCAATAAAATATCTAAAGGTAGAGAAAGGAAAAAGGTCAACAAAGTGTGGCGCGTAGAGGCGCAAGCACTAAGTAAACCTAAATTCCTTATCTCTGCTATCTATTATCGATAAAGAATTTACAGTGGGGCACGTAGCCTACATGTCATGTCAAAAGTGGGGCCTTACGCACAGACCTAGCGCTTAGGACCCAGCCTGTTGTAACTTTAAATAGTAAATAAAAAATTTAAATTTATATAGTGTTATATGCTTTATAAACATTATATTTACCTACTTTTTTTCTTTTAACTTAATATTAATTTATTAACTTAAATTATTAACTATAATACTATTGTTTATATATATACTTTTGTAACACTTTATTAATTAACTTAAATATTACAAAAATCAAACCAATTAAAAAAATTTTATAATAATATTATTATTATATATAACATTTAAAGTTTTAAAACCGTAAAAAAAAAAAACCGTAAATATTATTGTTATAGTTAAACTTTATATAATAATATTAGCAAATATTAAAAACGTAACAATTAATTATATTATTACTAAACATTATATTAAAAAGTTTTAAAAAAATAGACATTTAATAGCTTTATATTTTTATTTATTTAATTAAAATCTAATATAACGTTAACTTTTATTAAAATTAAAGAATTAACGTTGCTAGTTTTAGTTTTTTTTAAAATTAAACTTTTAGCTTATTTTTGCAAAAATCTTTATTTATTATTTTTATTACTATTATTTTTTTTTATATTATTTTAATATAACTAAAATATAGCAAATAAATATATAAAAACTTGCATTTTTCTTAAACCGCGTTATAACTCGATATATATTTAACGCCGGTTTAAATTATTTTTATATATATTATTATATATATTTTATTTATCGAAAAAAAACTATATATATAATTGGTTATAATTAAAATAATACTATTATTATAAAAAATAAACTACATTTTTTATAAAAATAAAAAAAGTAAAAATACATTTATTTAATATTAATTAAAAAAATACTGTCGTTTATATATTTCGTAAATTATATTAATTATATTAATTAACTATATTTTATAAAACTTCAGGTTTTTATAAATTTTTATAAGTTTTTATTAGTAATATATATTTTTTTTACTATATTTTTTTATACTAATTTAATTAAAAGTTAGCTATATTTAACTTTTTAATAATATAAATAATAAATATAAATTAATAATTTAAACTTTATTTTACGTTAGTTAAATAGCTAAAAAAAAAGCACAATTTATAGTTATTATATATATAATATAAATTTTACGTTATTTTTATATAATATAGTTATTAATTTATATATTTTAAAAAAATATATTTATTTTAAAACGTATTTTTCTGTTATATTATATTAAATAAATTTTAATAGGAAAATTTTTATTATATATAAAATCGTTTTAATTATTTTTATACGTAAAAAAATCTATTAGTCAAATATTTAATTTATATAAAAATTTTTATAACTATAGACTTTTTTTTTTTACTATGTTTTTGACTTTTTTTTACTATTACTATATTATAAATTTTAGTTTTAACTTTTAAACATTTGTAATTATTATATACTATTTTATATAATTTGATTAATTATTATAAAAACGTATAACGTTTATTTAATAAAATTAAAACAATATATATTTTTTATTTTAACTTTTTTATTACAATATAACGTAGTTATTTCTTTTTTTTTTATAATATTGCTTAAGTTTTTTATTGACTATTAATATTTTTATTTATATTAGCTTTTTTAATATAAATATAAAAACAATAAAAGCTATTTTTATTAAAATAAAAAACTTCCTATATTTTTAGCGCGTTTATATTAATAAAAATATTATACTAATTATTAAAAAATATTTAATATTTTTTTTATATTTAATCCGGTTTTTCGAAAATAACTATTATAGCAATAATATACTAAATTAAACTAAAAAAGCTAGTAATTATATAGTTAATATTTATTATCGATAAAAACAAATTTTCGGAAAAAAAAAGTCTATAAATAATAAAACTTAATATTTTATATAAAAATTAGCTTTTTATTAATATATAAGAAAATATATTTTAGATTTATTTTTAAAAATCGCTAATTTTAATTAGTACTTTTATAAACTTCGAATCTTTACAAAATATCCTTTCAACAGCAATAAAGTTGCAATTTTTCTCTATTATAATATTTTTAATAAATCGAAAAAAATATCGATAAATATATTTATTATATTTATTATATTAATTAATAATTGTTATTATATAAAGCTAAGTTTTAAGATAATATTACTAAAAAAACGTTTATAAAACGCTAATAAAATATTGGTTAATTTTAATTTATATACTAAATGGTATAATATTTTTTGCTAATAATTAAATACTATTTTAATAAATATTAACAAAAATAAACTTATTTTAAATAACTATTATAAAATATTAACAAATATAATTAACCTATTATTTATATTTAAAACTATTATATAATAAAAAATATTACTTAAATAATATTTATTTTTAACAACTACTAAAAGATTTATTATATAATTAAAAATATTACTTAAACAATATCTATTTTAAATAACTATATAAAAAACTTTTCTCAAAAACAATTAATAAAAAAAACCATCGGTAAAAACGAAATATAACTAGGTAAAAAAAAAAAACCAAACGCAGCAAGTTTAAAGAAAAAAAACTGCTTTTTATTATATAAATTATTACAAATATTAGATTATTAAAGTTTTATTGCATAATGCTGTAAATTTACTATATTATATTACTTTTCGGACTTTTTTAACTTAACTAGTTAAATAAAATTAAAAAATTTTATTTATAGTTAAAAATCGTTTTAGCTTAACTTGCTAAATAGATTTAAAAACGCTAGCAAATTTTATATAATTTTATAAAAAAATATTTAAAATTTTAAAAATAAAATTATACAATAATATTTATAACAATGAATATATATTTATATATAATTTATAAATAAAAATTTTCGTATTAACTATTGTAACTATATTGTTATAAATATTACAAAAAACATAAAAAAAGAAAAAAGTTCACAAATTATTAGCTTCTTACTGGATTTTTATAATAATAATAACGATTATATTTATATTTATATTTACTTTATCAATATAATATAACTCTTTTTTTTTTAAATATTTAAACAAAATGTAAATTTAAAATTTTTTTTAATAAATATATATAAAAAAAGTAAAAAACAAAAATACGATTTAAAGTTTAAAATAATTTAAATATATTTAAAAAAAAAACATAAAAAACAAAAACAATAATATTTTTAGTTTTTAGTTTTTATAAATAATAAAAATACCGTTAAAATTATATATAACTTAACTATTAATATTAATTTAAATATTATATATATATTTAATATAAAAATAAATTGTAATAGTAAATAAGCCATAATTTTTAGTATATTTATCGATTTTTTAAACAAAACGATTTTTATAAAAAAACCTATAAGAAATAATATTATAATTTATTATTAACTTAATAACATTAAATAGTATTAAATAATATAATAAAATATTAAAATTATATATACGTTAAATTATTTCGTATATTTTTCCAAAAATAAAATATTTTTTTTTAAATATAATCATTAATATTAACTATATTATATATTAAACTAACGACTAGTTTTAATAAATAAAAATAATAGAAAAAATATGTATTTAGCAAAAATAAAAAAATCTTTATAAAAAATCTTTATTTTAATTAAAATAATAGTTATAATTTAAAACCGGTTATTAGTTAGTTTTTTATCATAGTTATAAAATATAAAATATAAAAATAAAATTGTTTATTTTTTGCTATTTTTATTATTAAAATAGAATTTAGTTTTTTTAAAATTTAAATTTCTTGTTATAATAGCCTAATTTTTTAAAAAAACATCTTTTAAAAATAGGGTAAAAATCGAGCAGTATTTAAAATATAACTATATTGATATTATTTAACTAAATTATTATTTATTATTTATAATATAAAAATACGGTATATTTTTAACGCTAAAATATATTAATTTATATTAAACTAACCAATTTAAACTATTATTTCATTTTTTATATAACTAAACTTTTTTTTTATTTGCTAAAGTAAAACTTTTTAATTTTTTATTATAGCGGCTTAAATTTTTTAAAAAAAAGTCAAAATATATTTAAAATATAGCTATAGTCACGATATGCACCATATGGAAAAAGGTAGGGCTCCGTCGAGGTGTAGCAATATCATCAATAAAATATCTAAAGGTAAAGAAAGGAAAAAAGTCAACAAAGTGTAGCGCGCGGAGGCGCAAGCACTAAGTAAACCTAAATTCCTTATCTTTGCTATCTACTATCGATAAAGAATTTACAGTGGGGCGCGCAGCCCACACGTCATGTCAAAAGTAGGGCCTTACGCACAGACCTAGCGCCTAGGACCTAGCCTGTTGTAACTGCTATATTAATATTATTTAATATAACTAAATAAAGAAAAAAAACAAACGGTAAAAAGTAAAATTATAAATTTTAATATTAAGCTAAATAATTTTTTATATTAATAATATTTTTAAAATATATTATATTAATTATATTAATATAAACTTACTTTATAATAATATAATATAATTAATATATAATTTTAGATTTTTAAACTTTTAAAATTCGATTAATTTAATATAAATAAACGTTATTTTTTTTAAATATAACTAAATCTAATTTTTAAAAAATATATATTAAATAAGCAAATTAAAAATAATATAAATAATAATATTTTATTATTATATATAATATATATATATATATATTTATATATATTATATATAAAATTTTTTAGCTTATATTTTGGTTTTTAAATCTTATATAACAAAATTTATACCGATAATTTTTAAATTTAACAATAAATAAGTTTAAAATTAGTTTTTATAAAATATAATTTTATCTTAAATATTAATATTATTTTTTAAACCTCAAATTTTACTAATTAACTACAATTAAATATTATAAAAATACTATTATTTTAATAAATTAAAAAAAAAATAAAAGGAATTTTTTAGCGTTATTTTTAATTAAATATATATTTTTTAAATTTAACTTTTTATTTAATTTTTAAACAAAAATAATAAAACGTTTAGTTAAAATAATTTTATATTATATAGAAGTTTTTTAAATAAATAATATAATATAAATTATAACAATATTATTATTAATTATGAATATATTATTACGGTTTATTTATAAAAAAAAATAGAAAAATAGAAAAAAAAGTCGATTAATATTTAAGCTTTTTATTTTTAAAATCTATTATAAAACCGAAAAATAGGAAGTTTTTATTTTATTTATTTAGAAAAAAATAAAAAAATAAGATTATATTTTATAATATATTAAATATTAATATAATTAAAAAAAAGCAGTCTATTGATATTTTATTTTAATAGTAACTTTTTTTTAACTATATTTTTTTAAATATTATTTAGTTAATTTATTATTATTTTCGATATAAAATATTTATTTATTAATATATTAAATTAGCTATATAATTTAATATTAAATTATATTATATTAAAAATTACTATTTATCAGTTTTATAACATAGAATTTTATAGAAATTTTTTAACTACTTTTAAATTTATTATAATAAACGTAAATAATATTATTAATAATATTAGTAATATTATATTATAAAAGTAAAGTTAATATATTTAAATTTGTAACTAATATTTTTTATAGTTAATAGATTAATATTAAATTAAGAAAAAAAAGTAGAAATTTTTACTACAAATATAAAAAAAAAACTTTAAATTTTTTATTTATTATTTAAGTATCGATAAAAAATTAAAATAAAAATTTTATATATTAGTTTTATTTTAATAATATATAAAATAGAAACTATTATTATTATAATTTTAATATTGTTTGTTTTTTATTTATTTTTTATTTAATTTATTTATTTTTTATTTAATTTATTTATTTTTTATTTAATTTATTATTTATTATTGTAATATAAAATAATATATTAATAAAAGCGATATTTTTGTTTTAAATCGTTTTTAGCTTTTTTCCTATTTTTTTTTAATTATTTAAAACTATTTTTATATAAAACTAGCTATATTTAATTTTATATTTTATATTAAACTTAAAACTTTAAAAAAAATTTTAAACAATATAAATATATATATTTTATTAGTTATAAATTTTTATATTTATTAATTTATTTTTTATCGTTATCGTAAATTATTATAAAAATAACAAAAAAAAATAGCCTAGTTTTGCTAAAAAATATAAATTATATTATATAATATATTAATATTTAAAAACAATTTTATAAAAACGTTAAATAAAACAAATAAATAGCTATTAGCTTTTTTATTATAATTATTTAAACTAATTTTAAAATCGAATTTATATTTAAATTATTTATAAAAATGGATTAAAATAAATAAATAAATTTATTAACTATTAGTAAATATTTAAACTAATAATAATTTTAAATTTTGCAAAATTTTTATTAAATAGTTTATTAAAAAAATAGTTATCGAATTATTTAAAATATATTTATTTATTATTTAAAATTAGTAATTATTTTTTTTAAATAATTTCGTATTTTTAAAATATTTCTTTTCTAACGCGCGCCCACATGGGCGGCAGCCCCACCAAGGGTGGATGTAGATTAGATAAGCTGATTAGATTAGATAAAATAGCAGCCGGGGCCCCACACATCTATATGGTGGGTGCCTCTACGTACAAGGCCCTGCCCTTGCACTCTCTTTTCTACATCATTAATATACCAATATTAGCATATGCACCTGCACCCCCTGGCACCGTATTCCATTTTCGAATTTAAAAATTATAAAAATTTGCTTATTTTAGAAATAAATTATATTAAATATTTATTTAATAAAAGCAAAAAATAATACGTTTTTATAAAACGTTTTAAACCTTTTTGTAAAACTTTTTCGACATTAAAAATAAGCTAAAAATATTACAATAAAAATTAAAATTTTTTAATTTAAAAATTATATAGTAAAATATAATATAATTTTATAGCTTTTTTAAATTATAATTTTAAATAAAAAGCTTATATATTTTAAATTACATTTTTGTTAAAAATTATATTAATAGTTATTATAAACGGTTATAATAAAGCTTTTTATTAATAAATAATAAAATAAATATTAGAAATATTAATATTTTGTTTTTAATTGCTATTAATCGAAAATTATTTATTTCGGCAATTAAAAGCTTTTGCTATATTTCGGATAGCTAAAATAGTAAAATTAATATATTTAATATAAAAAAAAATACAAAACTAACTATTTTTTTAAAAAATTTTAATATAAAAAAAAAGAAAATATAACTAAACGTAAAAATATACGTTATATTAAACTATTTAATTAAATATTTCTATATATTCGTTTTATTGTAAAAAGCCCGGTTTTTAAAACTATTAACCGGCAATTTTAGTAATATATAGCTTTTTCGTTAAATTTTTTATTAATATTATTTAAATATTTAATTTTTTTTTTAAAAAAAAGCAAAATAAATAAATTATAAAATATAAAAAAAGTAAAAAATAAAAAAACCGTAATATATTTAAATATATAATTTAAAATAAATTATATTATTTTTAAAAAATAAGTATTAATTTAAAATAAATAATCGGCTATATATATAAAAAATTTAAAAAGTTATTTTAATATAAATTATATTTATTATTATATAAATATATAAAAATATTGTTTTATTTAATTTATATAATAATATTAAATAGTATAATATTATATAAATAAAAAGTTTTTTTAAACAAATATTATTTTTTTATTATTTATCCTTTTAATATCCGGATTTTTTCTCTTTTTTTTATTTATAGAATTTTTTGTCTTTTTAATAATAAAGTTTTTTGTTTTTTCAACAATAGACTTTTTGTTTTTTCGATAATAAACTTTTTATATTTTTCTTTTTTTTCTATAAATAAGTTTTTTTTTTTTTCGATAATAAAGTTTTTTGTTTTAATCGTTTATTATTAACGGATTTTATTTTTTATTTTTTATTAGTAATAGTATTATTTTTTTTTTTTTTAGCTACAGCGTTTTTTAAGTTTTATTATACTATTATCGAAATTTTTAAAATTTCTAAATATAGCAAGCTTTTTTTTTTATTAGCCTAATTTATATAATACTAATAATTAAAATAAATAATATAATATTTTAAATATAAAATCGATTTGCTAAAATTTAAAGCGTATTTTAAATTATTGCTAAATTTTTTAAAAATAAATTAATAAATATAACTTATAATATTAAATAATATAAAAATTAGTAAAATATATATAAAAAAAATAAAATATACGATTTTAAATTTATTTAATTGTTTATTTTATATAAAAAGCCGAATTAAATATTAATATTTACCGATTTTACGTCGATTTAATAAAAAAGTATAGTTTTATTTACGTCGATATAGCAATTTTGCCGAAAAATAAATTACAAAACGTAATAGCTAAATAAAAAAAATATATATAATTTATATAAATATAATATTATTATTTATAAAAAAAAGAAAACTTATTTTATTTTAAATTATAAAAAATAATTTATTAGAAAAAACGAATTAAATAAATATATAAAAAGTAACTATAAATAGTTATTTTAAAGCAAAAATAAAAAAATTTATATAACGTAAAGTTTAAATATTTATGACGGTTTTTTTTATAACTTAAATAAAGTTAAAAAAAATACGCAAAATATTATAATTATTACTATTTATTTAATAGTAAATTTATATATAAATAAAGATATTTTTTAACTGGCCGTTAAGTATTAAGTTATTAAAAAAAAAAAAAAAGCTGATTTTTGGTTAAAAAATCCAATTTCGGCAAAAATTTTAATTTTTATTTTAGTTAATATTTTTATTAAATAGAAAAAAAATAATAAAAGTTTTTTTTAACTTAACAAAATAACAAGTTTTAGCCAATAGTTTTTTTTAATTATATCTTTAAATAATAAAAACTTTGGTTTTTTTTTTTTTAATATTAATAATTTTTTTATATTTTTAAAGCTAATAATATTATGGTTATAAAAAATTATTTTATTTAACTTTAGCTTAGAATATTTGGGATTTTTCGAATTATATATTTATAATATTTATAGAAATAAATTTTTTTTTATATATATATAATTAAAAAATGCTATTTTTTATGTAGTAGTTAAAATTTAATTATAATTAAAAAAAATCTTTTATATATTTTTATTATAATAAATTTTTTAAAAAAAGAATTTTTATTTAGCTTTTATATAGTTATTAATAAATTAAAACTATTATATATAATATTATTTTTAATAATATATATAATTTAACTTATTTTATAAAAATTAAAATAATAATAAAAAATTATAGCTTTAATAAAAATATTATTAAATAGTTTATTAATTTTTTATTTATATAAAATTTTTTGTTTAGTTTAAAAATTAGTTATTTATTTATATATTTATATTTTTATTTAAAAAAGCTATTATAAAATTATTACTAATATTATATTATTATTTATTTAAGTATATATTTTTTTTAATTTAAATATAAAAAATAGTATTAATTTTATATTATTATTTAAGTAATTTGTTAATTTTTAAATATATTAATTAATTACTTTTGCTTTTAAATAAAATAAAACAGTTATAATAAAAATTTTTCCAAAATAATTATTAACAAACTATAATAATAAGTAATAAAGAAAAAGTAAAATATTTTCGAAACGATTTTTAATAAAATAAAATAATAGGAATAAAAAAAAAAAAAAACCTTAAAATATATTTAATATAATTTTCGATTTCGGCTATTAAAGCGAAAATTTTTAAAATTTAAATAAACAGTAATTAAAAAAATATCGAAAACCTTTTCCAAGCTTTTATAAATTAAAAAAGAAAAAATCCTAAATTTTTCTAAAAATAAAAAAAGACGTTTTTTAATTTTTACCTATTTTTGCTTAATTTTAACTAAACAATAAAATATATTTTATTAACGTAAAAAAATCGAAAAAAATTAAAAAAGTAGATATTTTAAGTTTTAAAAATAATTAAATTATTAATAACGTTTTAAAATTTTTCGAATTTACTAAATTGATATAGTAAAATAGTTTATTTTGCTAGCGTTTTTTATTATATTTAATACGTTTAAATTTTAAAAAAAATACCGGACCGCGTTTAAAACGCGACTTTTTATATTTATAATTATATATAAAACGTAGTAAAAAAAAATAACAACTTAAAAATAAATTTTAATATTATTTAATATATATAAAATATAATAATAAAATTAAATATCACGAAGGTGCGCACATAGGCAACGATATCGTAGCTAACAACTCAGGTTGACAGATTAATATTAAGTTAAGGGAAGGAAAGTAAGTAAATGTAACGCCTGCGAGGCGCGCGGCATTATATGAACCTAAATTCCTTATCTGCTATCTAACTATTAATAAAGAATTTCCCGCGCACTAGTGAACCTTAAACCATTACAAAAGTGGGTCCACTATATCTCGTAACTTTAAACAAATTAAAAATAAACTTTTATATTAAATAATATATATAATTTATAAAAAAAAAGCTATATAGTTTTAAAAAAAACTATTATTTTAAATAATATTTATAAAATATAAAATAAAAATTTAATTATAATATAATTTTTTATATTAAACGTAATTATATTAATTAATATATAATATAACTATTTAATTAAAATATATAAAATTTAAAAAATAAATTTAACATAACGCCGGTTTTTAAAAATAAAATCAGCAAAAAAATTATAAAAAAAAACTTCCAAGTTTTTATATAAACAAATTATTAAATATAAAATATAAATAAAACTATTTATAATATATATAATAATTTTTTTCTAGTTTTATTTTTTCTATAAAACGACGTAAATTACGCTTTTTTTTTAAACTTTAAACTAATATTATTTTAACTAATATACCGTTAATATAAAAAAAGCAATTATATTTTACAAATATATCGAATTTTTAAAAAATATACGTAATAAACTTAAATATAAATATATTTTTTTAAATTCGATAATTTTTTTAAATAGCTATTAAATAATTTTTAATTTATTAAATAATATTAAAAGAAATAAATACAATAGGTTTAAAATTTTAAATTAAATTTAGTATATTTTTTTTAAAAACTAAGACTTATTAAATATTTAAATTATCGAAACTACGCGATTTTTTTATATTTTAATTGCCGCGATAAAAATCGGGATATTAAATTCGATATATATTAAGTAAAAGTTTAGTTAAATAGAATAAAAACTAATAAACCGAAAATTGATTAATATAGTAATAATATTAATAAAAAAAATAAAAATATTATTTATAATTTATATATATTATTATAATTATTATTTTAATTAGAGTTTAAAAAAGCTAATTTAAGAAATTATTATATAATATTTTTAAATTTAACCGTTAATATATTAATAATTTTATTTATTTGTAAAAATAGCTATTATTTAAAATTATCGACGAAAAGTTTGCTATTTTTTATTAAATATTAAAAACTTAATTAAAAAAAAACGAACAATTTTACTGCATTTTTTACAAATTTAAAGGCAACTATTAAATAATTTTTTTAAATAGCTATTAATAAATACTATTTTATTTTCTATTTATTCGAAAAACAGTAATATTTTTAAAAATTTTTAAACTTTTATAAATATAGCTATAAATAATATATAAAATAAACAGCAAAAACTAAAAAATTTATAATATTTTAAATTTTTCTATTTATTATTTAATATTTATGTTTTGTTTTTTAAAATTTATATTCTGCTTTTAATTTTTGTTTTATAATATTTAGTAATATTTAATTTTTTTTTTTCGTTTTTATTTAATTATTATTAATCGTTTTATTGTTATATAGTATTTTTTTTTTTTATTAATAATTGTTTAATACTATAGTTTTTTTTTATCTTTTTATAGCTTTTTGTTTAGCCTTTTTTAATAGTAAATATATTTTTTCAAAAACGGCGAGGTTTGTTAATAATTTATAAACATATTAATTGCTCGTTTTTATTAAAACATTTGGATTATTAAAAGAAATCTAAAAATCGATTTTTATTTTTACTTCAAAGTTTATTAGTAAACTTTTAACTAGCAGATTTACATAATTTATTATAGTTTATATTATTAAATAATAGTATATATTACTATTAAAATTAAACTTAACTTTTTTAAAATAGTAATAAAAATTTTGCAATATTTACGAATAAAAAATAAATATAATAAACTTTTTAAAAATAAAAAGCTATTTTTATTTTAATAATAATATTAGCATTAATATTAATATTAGTTTATTTAATATATTTAAATAAATATAATATATTTATAAATATTAAAAGTTTTTTTATAAAACTTAAATATTAAAATAAAAATATATATAATTAATTAAATATTTTTTTTATATAATTATAAAACGTTTATATTTAAAAATAATTAAAAAATAGTAAACGAAAAAATATTATAGTTAAATTTTTTATATATATTTTTCGTATATTTTATTTAGTTTATATTTAATTATATATATTATAATTTATATATAATTTATTTATAATTTAATAAATATATTGCTAAAATTAATTAATAGTTATATATATTAATATTAATTATTACTTTTAAACGTTAAATATTTTTATATTTATTGCTTTTTTTTAGCTAGCTAAGTTTTACTAAAATATATTTAGGATTTTGTTTATTTAAATTAGAAATTCTTTTAACACTTGCTAAAAAATTATTAATAGAATTTTTTATTATTATTAAAATAAAAAGCTCAAATTTGTCGCTTTTAAAATTACCTAAATAAATTTTATAATTAATTTTTTTAATCGTTATAATAATTAATATAATAAATTTTAAAAATAATTAATAATTAATAAATATTTATACTATTTTTAGCTAAATTATAAATTTATTAATTTTATATATAATTTAGTTATTATAATTTTTAATATATTTTATATTTTAGTTTATTTATTATTTTAATTATGTTATAAAGTCGTAATATTTAACTAGTTTTTTATAGTATTTTTTAATTATAGTTTTATTTAGTTAATATTAAAATGTTACTAATTAAATTACTTTTTTAGCTAGTTAATATTTAAGTTATATTTATTTATTTATTATTTTATTTAGTTTATATATTATTTTAAATTCTTAATATATATTAAAAATTATTTAATTTTTCTTTTATTTCTAAATATAGCTATTAAATTAATTAGTCGATTTATAAAAATATAAATAAAAAACTATTCACAAAAATTAAATTTAAACTTTATATTTTAAAAAATTTTAAGTTTTTCGTTATAAAATAAAATTTTTATTTCTATTTTTATTAATTAAATTGGTATTTTTTTTATTTTTAATACTTTTTTTATTTTTACTATTTTTATTACTATTTAATTATTTCGTTTTATTATTATTATTATTAAAATTATTTTAAATTAAATAAAAATAAATAAACAATAAAAAAAAAAAAACAACGTTAAAAAATAATAAACGAAATAAAAAAAGAGAAAGTTAAAAAAAAATTTATTAATTAAGTTAAAAATGGGATTTTTAATAATAATAAATATATAAAATATAAAATATATACAATTTTAATAAATATTAATTATTTATTATAAACTATAATTACTAAAATATTTAATATATTTAAAATATAAAATAAAAAAAACGGTTTAAACATATATTATAATTAATAAATATATAATATATAAATAAAATTAATAAATTTATAATAAATAATAAATTAGATATTATATAAAAAAAAGTATATTATTATATATTAGTATAATTTATTATAAATATTTTAGTTTAAGTTTTATTTTTATTTTTTATTATTAAATATTTAATAGCTTAAATATAATTATTCGACGTAATTAATTTAGCTTTTAAAAATTTTAATTTTTAATTATTTTTTAAAACTTTTTTATATTTATAGTTTTTATTTTAATATAACATATAATATTTATATATATAAATAATTAAATATTAATAAAATATTATATTTTATAATTTTATTAAATATATATATATTTAATAAAATCACAACGCTAACGTTTTATTTATTTAAGTTTAAAAATGCTTTAAAACGTTTTAATTATTAATAATATATTATATATATTTTTCGGCCTAAATTTTTTACTATATTTTCTATTTACTTTATATAATTAAAGCTAGTTAATATAAATTTTATATTTTAATAAAAAAATAAATACTAGCTAAAAAACTAGTTATTTAAACTATATTTCGAAAAATAAGCAATAAAAGCATAAATTGTAAAAATTTTACAAATTAATATATATTTTAAAATAACGTAACAATATTTAATTATTTTGTTATATATTATATTACTATTTATTTTATTTTTATTTTATTTAAATTTATTTAAATCTATTTTCGCCTTTTTTAGTTTTTTAAATTTTTTCGTTTTTACTATTATAGTGTTTTTTTTTTTTTAATTTAATTGCTGTCTGCTTATTTTAAACTATTATTTATTATTTAAAAATCTATTATTTTTATTATATTTATATAATTTATTGCTACTTTATTTTGCTATTTTTTATAATAACGTTAAAATATTTACTTATTTATTATTATATATTTTTTAAATTTTTTTAATATAAATATACTTTTTTTATTTAACTATATTTAACGGCATTAATATAATAATAAATAATTTATAACAAGTTTATTATTTATATAGCTATTTTAATTAATTTTTATTTATATATAGTTTTAATTTATAAAAATTTAAAAAATTAATGAACTATTTAAAAAAAAAATATAGCTAAAACTGTAATAATTGATATTATATTATTATTATATTTAAAATAAAAAATAGCTTCTATATAAAGCTATTAAATTTTATAAATAATAAAATATTAAATATAAAATTTAGCTAGAAAAATTATATTATTATATAGCTAAAATAAACGGCTATTTAAATATAATTAATTTAAAATAGTAATAAAATAGAAAAAACTATATATACTATTTTATTTATTATTATTATTAATACTACCTTTTTAATTATTTATAATATTAATATTTCTATAAATAATACTTTAAAAAGCTACTTTCTTACTAATAATATTATATAAACAATAAATAAATATAATAAAAACGATAAAAATATAGCTTATATTTTAACTATAATTTAATATTTTAAACTAATATATTTATAATAAAAAGTATTTATAGTTATTTTATTAATACTAATTTTTAAATTTAAAAATATAAAGTTAAATTTGCCGAAACTTTTTAAATAAACTTATTTTATTATTATTAATAATAAATAAAATTAAAAATAATAATTAATACCAAAATTATTAAAATTAACTAAAAATTTACCAAAATTAATATAAATATAGATAAAATTTTATATTTAAATAAAAACGTTATAAATAAAATAAAGCATAAAAAAATTTTTTACTAAAATAAAACTAAATAATATTAATATTGTTTTATAATCGATATTATTAAATATAAAATGTAAAATTTAATTTAAAAAAGTATAAACTTTACAATATAGCATATTTTTAAATTAGAAAATAAATAATTATATATTTTATTATTGCAGCTATTTTTTTAAAAAATAAAAACGTAGATTATTTTATAAAATTTTTGTATAATTTTATAAAAATATATTTCAAATATTTTTATATTATTATTAACGTCGAAGTTTTTAAATAGATTTTTAAAATCCGCGTAATATACCTATTTTTTTTAATAAATATATAGCTTTTAATTAGCTATAAAATAAAATATAAATACTAGTTTTAAAATATCTAAATTAAATAGTTTATAATTTTAATTTTTTTTAATAAATTTAAAACCGGCATTTTTTTTTATAAAATTAATTAATCTACTTATAAAAAAGGTAGCTTTAATTAAATATATTTATAAAAATCTTTTTAAAAGTATATATAATATAGTTTAAAAATTTTTATATTTATTATATTTATTATATATAAAGCTTTTATAATTTTGTTAATTAATTTTAATTTATTTAAAAATGTAATTTCTAGTACTTTTTTAAAAACTAAAATTATTATTAAATAATAAAACTATTAACTATTACTAGCAATATTAAAATTGTTGATAATTATATTAACTTTAGTTAATTTCGAGAATAAATTTAGCTATAAAAAATTTAGAAAATTTAAAAAATATAAAAAAACTATAGCAAAAGATTTAAATATTGCTAAAAATAGTTATATAAACTATAAATAGCTAAAATTAATTAAAAGCTATATTTTTATTAAAAAAAGTAAAAATATTATATAAATAAAATATTAATATTATATAAATATAAAAAGTTTTAAATATTTATAATAATTTATTTATATATAATATAAAACTAACTAATAATCTTTAGTTTTTATATTATAGTTATAAATATTTATAATAATAGTTTATTTTAATTATATAAATACTAATTAATATAAATATTTTTTATTAAATAATTTTCGATATAAATAATTAAAAAAAGCTTATTAATAATTATTTATAGATAAATTTATTATTTTTTACTATATTTAAACGCGTTTAAGTTTTAAATATTAATAAATAACTTATAAAGAAAATATATTTTTTTCGATATATAAAAATTAGTATATTTAAAATATATTAAACGTAAATATTATTTTTTTAAACAACTAATATATATAGTAATAGTAATATAAAACCGAAAAATTTAAATATATTAATAATGATTTTCACTATTATAGCTAATAATATAAATCAAAAATCTTAATATTTAGTTATTAAAACTGGTTATTAATTAAAAATCCCGGTAATTATTATTAAAACTAATAATTAATAAAACGATTTATAAAAATAATTAACGCTAAAATAATAATATTATAAAAAAATATTATTATATAATTAAGCTTATAAAATGCGTAACTATAAATAAATAATAATATTAAACTTTAAAATAATTTTATAGTTTATTAAAAAAGTTATAGTTTTGTTTATATAATATAAATGCTTAATTTTTTAATAATATTTTCTACTATATTATTTAATAAATAATCCTTTTTTTAACAGAAAAATATGCTTAATTTTTTATAAAAACAGCTTATTATTTAAAGTATAAAAAATTTTTACTATATATTTAATATTATTATAATTTAAACCAATATTAATTTTTAATATAAATTGTTGTTAATTTTTAATATAAATTGTTGTTAATTTTTAATATATCGATTAATATTTATATAAAATATAAACAAAATAATATATAATAAAAAATCTTAAAAAAGCAAAAGCAATAATATTATGCTAATTTTTTTTATTTTCGTTGTTTTTTAATTATTATATTTTTTTTTATATTAATATTTTCTTTTACTATAAACTATTTTACTATATTAATTAGTTTTTTTGTAAAATAATTAGAAAAATAGAAAATTTTTAAACTAAGAATTATTAGCTATAAAATATTTAAAACTTAGCATATTAATTTTAATATTAAAGTTAAAACTAGATTTAAATATTTATAATATTTTAGCAATCAAAAAGTATTATACTTTTTTTTACTTAGCGCTATTAATATATACAAAAATATTTTGTATTACTAAATTTTTAAATCTATTTAAAAATATATTAGTTTTTTACAATAAATAAATAATATATTATATTTATAATTTCCTAAAACGTAATCAATATAATATAAGCTTTTTTTTCTTTTGCTAGCTATTATAATATAATTACTAGTATAAAATATATCGCTAAATATATTAAAAATATTTAAACTATTATATTTAAATAGTTTTAATATTATTATAACCTTTTTATATATATATTTATAAAAAAGATCTAAACTGTTTATATAATATATTTATATAAAACAAAACTTTACGATATAGAGAAAAAATCGGGTAAACTAGAATATATAAATATATTTCGAAAAAAATTAAATAACGACTTTATCTTTATATTTTATAACTAGCTCGAAAAAAAAGGCGCAATTTATTAATATTATAATAATAACTAAAAAAAAAAAAAAAAAAAAATTACCTATATAACTTATTCATAATATAGTTATAATTTTATCTTTTTATCGTTTTATTATTTTTATATTATAAAAAGCTTTTATAATACAATTTTAATAATATATACAATTTTAATAATATATACAATTTTAATATTATATATAATTTTAATATTATATACGACTTTTTTTTTTATATATATAATTTTAATATTATATACTTTTTTTTTTTTATAATTTTTATATCGTAGAAAATCTTATTATATAATCTTTTATTATAGCTATTAAAATCTAAAATACTACTTTTTTTAAGAAAAAGTAGCAAAAAGCTACTATATAATAATTATATACTTTTATAAATATTGTAGAAATTGTAACAAAATTAGCTAAATTTAAGTTATTTATATAATTAGTTTAAAATTAATAATATATTATTTAGTTAGTTTTTTACTATTTTTCGTTAAATATATAATTATTAATATATTAATTATTTAATATTAAACTATATTATTATTTAATAAATGAATTGCTATTTTTTATATAAAATTAATATTATTAAATTTTTAATATAAATAAAATAGTTAACTAAATAGTATAGTTAAAATTTTTAAAATTAATAATAGTAATTAAAATATAACAAAAGCAGCAAAAACAATAAAAATTAAAATAATCTAATACTTTTGCTAAAATTAAAAATAGTTAAAATAAAATTAGCTATAATACATTTAATAAAAAAAAAAGTAACGTTATAATATTTCTGCTTATATATAAATATATATATATAATCTGCTTAAATATTCTATATATATATATATACAGTTCTAGAGATATATGTTTCTAGAGGCGTTTTTTTACCTAAAAGGGGGGGGGAAAAACTCCATCAAATCCGGTACCACCAGCACCTCATTGTCAACTTCATTTACAAGAACTCCCTCTTCCCCCTCCATCACGGACATCTCAACAAGAGCAAACGCACCACGCCTAAGCAACGCTTCCATAGCGGATTGGGAAGCCAGGCAAAATGTTTGCATGCTTCCATTCCAGTATGGCTCCACATTAGCTAAGGACCTTGCCAGTGAAGACGCTCTATACGCATTGAGCGAGCTATTTCATTTTTCCGCCTCTGCGGAGCAGCAGTGTCTGAATCTCATTCACAACCGTCTTGAGCGCGAGCTTTCGTTCATTACAACTGATAGAGGACATGGCAATCACGGGGTCTCACTCGCTAACCTGCGGTACATCAAATCAATCCTGAGGCGACATGAGGGAAGCCTCGCTGAAACCTCGAATATGCTGGAAAACCGCTCTTCGCTTGACTGGCCTCGTGTTCCCGACACTGCGGCAGGGGCCGAGAAGACTAACCACACGGCAAATCTTCTACTCACCGATTTTCGGCATCTCCTTCGGCGCGCTGAGTCGCTGTCTCGGGAGTGTGAGCAGGGAATGGCGACGCTGGCGAATATCACAGTCCTGGAGGAATCAAGGCAGTCTGTTGACATGGGTTTGCGAGTGGAGAGATTGACGGTGATAGCGACCCTTTTCATCCCTCTGTCATTCGTTTGCTCAGTCTGGGGTATGAATTTCAAGGAGCTAGGGACGGGATCTCTTCCAATCTGGTGGTTTTTCGTAACAGCCGGCCCAATTGTTGCACTTTCCTATTCCATATATCGATACGACGTTCTCATCAAGGCTATATTTTGGAAAAGGCATACCAATCGCGCAGAACAAGGCGAGGGTTGGTGATATTTCCATGGTCCAGCATAGCGAGGTTGCCTAATAGATGATGAATTACGAATCGAAGCAATATATAACCTTCCGTTTGGCGACACAGTCATTCGTCTTGTACTCAACATCAATCACACTTCTGGTAGGACAGGGGAGAACAGACTCCACAACACAATCACAGTCATAATTACTATGTAATGAATATTTTGAGCACGTCTATCCATTATCGATCAGGTATGTACGAAAACTCAACCCCGGAAGCTGGAATTTTACCATCTCGATGGCAGCCTTCGCAAGTAGCTAAGATGCCAGCTAAGTAGTGCAACACGCAAGACTGCTCGCCGTGTGAATAGGTAGGTACCTCTGATATGTACACCGAATCAGAAATTTCTCATCTACTCTTCTTGCTAACTATGCAGGTGGTTGGAACATGCAACCGCCTCTCTACGCCCTGAAGCGGAATCGAAATTATACATTCATAGCTTTTCCCAAGCAGTATTGACCCCCTAAACACCTTTTCTAGTAACAAAAGGGGGTATATAGATTATGAAAGAAGAGAAAAAAAAGTCTGGTCAAAGTGTGCTGTTCGTAATGCTGAGTCGTCGCAGGGCATGTGCTGCCTGACACGCCGTGACTGCAAGAGCGCAAGATACTGTGCTCCTGCAGCGTGCCAGTACTGGGTGAAGGGCTGCTACCGGAGTCGAAAGCAAAGCGCTGCGTCGTATTGTGATGGGCCTCCACGGCTATGCGTGGACATGGACTATGGGTTTGGGGAAAGCCATGTGTCAACCTGGTTGTACTGTTAACGGCCTTGCAAACGTGTGAAATGAGGATATGAAGAGCCATGTATTCTCAAGGTTGCTGTGTAAGCTGCTGTGCCGCGCTCGATCCGGTTTCTGTAGACCCGTCTCCCTCAATTGTCTTGCGCCAGTGCTCAGGAAGGCACACGCAGACCAGAGGGAATGCTTTAATCTCACCACTGACGGGAGGCGATATGTCCCGGCCACGACCCGAAGTGTTAGAGACACCACTATCCCTCTGAGCTTGTCGTCGCGCCTCCCACTCGTCCGCTCTCTCGTCCATCATGATACCAGTGGCCCAGCCGTCATCCCATATGCCTACCACCTTTAGCATGTCGCCACGCTCCAACGCGAACTCATCAGTGGCCCGAGGTTGATAAGCCCATAGGACAGCTACTCGGCCTCCTGGATGTATATCGTCCTGCGAGTAGTAATCCTTGAAGAAAGGAAGCTGCTCTGACTGCTGACTATTCATTCCTGGCGGAGAAGACATCCCTCCTGCACTAGTCGGAGATTGAGCATCTTCGCCCGCCAGTACTGAATTACTTGAGAGCGAGCCGTTTCTGCGAATGTTGGTGGGAGGTGGGCGGAGTACTCCGGCACGCGTTTCGGAACGGGGACTTTCTTTGAACGAGTCAGTTGATGATTGATTATCCATCTTCCTCCTTCCTGTCGCGTATCCGGCGGCAGCGCCTACGGCCCCCGCAGCCGTAGCAGCACCCGCAGAGCCGCCACGTCTGGATCCACTAGGGCGGGAGGGAGAATCTCCCGAGTGGCCCTCCAAAGCTGACATGCGTGCGATTCTGCCTCCAGGAAGCACTTCATAACCGTGAGGGGCGGTAGCTCCTGCAACTTGACTTGTCTGGGGTCCCTTTCGAGTCGGTGAAGGTTGATTGAAGATGTTGTCCGTTGATTGCCGCCGACGTCGGAACATTCCCCGTTTGAGGCAGAAGAAGAGGATCACGGCTAACAGGAGTGCCCCAAGGATAGATCCAATAACGATTCCAGCGATGGCTCCACTAGAGAGACCGCTCTTTTCCCCACTGCCTGCTCCAGAGGCTCCAGGAGTAGATGTAGGGGTGGCAGTACTTGTAGACAACGCCGATGTGAAGTTATCACTGGGAGTTATGCTGGGTAGCACCACGCCAGCGCAACGATTTTGTACGTCCGAGTTATAGCAGCAGGTGTCTGTGGAATTGGTACCTCCAGATCCACAGTAAGAGCACAGTCCTAGAGTGCTTTCTCCATAACCACAATTATTCGGCTCATTGTCGATTGCGTTTATACAAGTTGAAGGGTTCAACGATGAGGCTGGCAGGGCACAATCTTGAAAGTCAGCTCGGAGTTGAGCGTCAGCATTACTTCCTGGGGAAGGGCAAAGGCTGGGGTCTGCAATAATGTATGCTTCACTCTCAGCATAGCCAGAACAAGAGTCGATACACAGAGGCCGCGAGGCATTAGTTGACTCGCTGCAAAGGGGTAACGAGTTCTGCACAATGCCGTTGCAGAAGACCGAAGTGGTAAAGCGTGCGTAAAGGTCGCTATTTGAGGTGTTCACAGCACCGCATCCGAACTGGCCATCACTCTCGTATCTAGAAGTATTATCAGAGTTGATTCAATGGCCGCAATGGTGGACTGAGTACCTACCTTTGCGTGCGCCATGTTCCGGTAATATATTGACTAAGCTGCGAATCGAACGAGTCAACATCGGTAACAAGTGAGAGAAAAGGGCTGGACACATCTCAAGTTAGCACACTCGTCTCGCAAGTTATGATTAACTTCATATGGGTATATCTTACTATATAGCCGTGACGTTCGAAGCTGTTGAGA
This sequence comes from Xylariaceae sp. FL0255, assembly GCA_022578795.1. Lineage (NCBI taxonomy): Eukaryota > Fungi > Ascomycota > Sordariomycetes > Xylariales > Xylariaceae > Xylariaceae sp. FL0255. Next base: position 89,046 of record MU388849.1, on the reverse strand, counting down.
TAGATGCGTCCTGAAATGCTGGACAAGTGGAAGACCCTGCCAGTGAGATACATTGTTGCGCCATTGCTGTGTGGGCTGCAACAAGCATCGACACGGTCAGTTGCTTAGGTCCGAGTCTCATCCTATTCCTCGAAGTCGAAGCTCCGGACGGTCTAAGCGAATGCATTGTGTTGTCGGTATGAGATTGGGAGAGCTCCTGGGGCTTCGATGGGCTACCAAGCATAGATGAGCGCGCGTCTATCACCTTCGTAGGTACGGTCATAGACCTATCATGTCTTGATGTGACTATTTCTCAGATCTGCATGCTCTTTTATGTCCAACAGGCTAGTGTATGGAGGGCGCAATGTTTGGGAAACGGGTGAATTCTGTCGCGAAGAATATGTACGTTTCCAGGGTAGTTGCGATGGTGATTTATTAATTAGCGTCGTGAGAATGAAGGAAAACTCTTTTTTTTTTTTACTACTGCAAAAACAGTGATTGATGGTGAATGGCCGGTGAGTCGAAGATGGCGATTATGGGAGCTTGGGACGATTAATGAACGACTGTGTAGTGGCTAGGAGAAGTGAATCAATGGTAAAAGGGCAGGTGCAATGGATGTGCAACAAGCCGCTCAGAGGTAGGCGGGTTCGCGATAAGATTCAGATCGAATTATGCCGGTGTTGGGTGCGGGTTTTGGCCAGGCGGATGGGGGAGTTGCAAGGCGCGACGTCGAGAGGGCCAAAGAGCGACGGGACGTTCAACGTTACTTAGAAACTAGATTACCACGAAAGTAAAAGATGGGAAGGGAGAAGAAAAGCAAGGTATTAGTCGGGTCGACCACCACGGTAGCGGAGCACAGGAACCGCTGAGGTGCCAACGGAGCCTCTGTGTTGTCGGGCGGGTGTGGAATGAAGTCGGAAGTTTCGTGGGAGCAGAGGCTGGGACAAGAGGAAGCAGAGTGAACCGTACACTGCTGCAAGCTACCGCCCGTGCGTGGGACTACATTGGGTTAGACCGTTACCCAGTCGATGGGTTTCCACGCCACCCAAGGTACCTGATCTTGCTGCTTCTGCCTGGTGAATCATGAGTACCCAGACTTGCATGGTACCTGTCACCGAGGCCTCTCACGGGGGGCTAGTCCTATTTTATTCAATTCGGTCATGCCAGAGCTGTATGTAGTTGTTTCGCTAGCACCTTATCTTTTCCTTCTTGCAGAATACATGTACGCAAGGGCACACAATTTGTCAACTTCGGATATACAGGCACCGGGTCATATCTACCATTACATCCCAAAAATCTTACTGTTGCGGAAGAGAGTAGAGACTGTAGTATTCCGACCCTTCCAACGACGAGCCCCTAATCATTCTGTTTGGAGTTGGACCTTGTCCAGACTTGTCCACAAAATAAGACATTATTAGACCGGTTGTGCCTACATTAAGACATGCACTATCTCCGAAGCGGTAAAGTCTATGCGCACATTGAGATTAAACAAACATCTGCCAATCCACTGCTTGCACTTTGGTAGGCTGAAGCAGCTATTGAGGTGATAGCTCCATTCCTGTCGCAATTATTCTTTGTGTATCATCTCAAACGAGTGTTTGGTACTTCGTACTCGAAACTATCAGCTTGGTGGGCATCATTGTGAGCGAAAAAGAGAAACAAAAGCTGAAGTTCGGTCGACATGCTGAGCGTGGAATTCACAACGACGGGTCCACTCCAGACTGGATAGTGATCCCGGGGAGAGACACACACCCATGTCGCCTATCAAGAAAAGCTCCTATGTATGAAAAAATTGAGGTGAAACTTCTCACCGCAATCCCGCTCGGGAGATTGCTGTTGTTTCAGATGCTATGAATCAATGATGAATCCAGATCGCGCCTTCGATTGTGAAGCCTCTCTTAGTCAAGTATTTCGCACCGTCACGATATACATTGGACAGCGTAAGAATGACTCCAGTATAACACTCTATTCGTTGCGCTCTGACCTCAATCGCTTGAGTGTTCTTTTCTCGGTGTTCATGGGAAACAGAGAGTTATCTTCTGTCCTCAAACCAGTGTAACCATATTCTGAGCAGGTGTACATAACTCTGAGTCAGGCGGACGAGACGAATAGCAAACAATCACTATGGCAGCGGAGTGAATCGTAATGATTCGATCACCCAACATACAAAATCTGTATCCCACAACTTAATTCCACACTCGGTGTTTCTGTCATTGCAATTTCATTCATCTACGTCTTATGCGAGGTGCAACTACCTCGGGTGTTATGCGGCAGAGCGCATAAATCGCGGTAGGAGATCTGTTCCATGTGCCACGCCCGGTAACATGCGAATTGATATAATCGATGCTTGGTCATATCATGCGTTGACCTGGTCAAGAGATATTTCACAACGAAAGCTGCGCCTCAACCAGTAAATCGGTGTCTCTGGATCGTGCCATGCGATATGGTGTCGCATTGAATAAAGCCTCCAAAAGAAATGCTGTGTAATGGTACAAACGCTTTGATCGGCCTGATATGTGTAGGCTCTAGCTGTAAGGGAGATCTTGCACTGTATTTGCAACATACCGCTTGAGATAGGTAAATACGGAGTAGGTAGCGTGCTCCATATTCAGAATTCAGAACCAAGTCAAGTCAGAAGAGCTTGACTCCCGTTGACCAAACAGACCTCGTTTCAAACCTAGTTATCAATCAAGTGTGATATGTTTTATTATCACTCACGACTAAGTCTCTTATTGTCTGACGTGGTAGTTCTGTTGCATCACCGAGCATGTCTCATTACCACATCATAGGAAAATCACTCGGCTCCAGTCCTCTCGAGCTTCCCGGAAACTGTTCAAGTGCCGCATGGTCTTTTTGGCAATGGGGAATGCTCTACTTCGTCAATGGGTCTCAATCCAAAAAAACTTCTCACTCTTCTGGTATAGATGGTCGTCGGGCGTTTTGGTACCTGCTTTCAGCCGTCTTATCAAGATAAGATGCAGCTCAAATCACGGGGAATGAAGACCCAATTCGAGACAAGCGAGCATGACTTGGCCCGATAGATGATGCCAATTCTTTCGTCTGGATGTAGTTTCATGTGAGAGAATATTGTACACGCCACCATGGCTATGGGCCTTTCACTCCTTCTTGGCTTCGTCTTCCTTCTTAGCCTTCTGTGCCTCGTACTCTCTGATCTGCTTACTCCAGCTGTGGATATGAGGTCAGTGGTGATGCAGGAGATTTTGGAGATGTAGGGAAGGGCGCACTGTCGGCTAGGGAAGAACATGTCGGGTTCGGGCATCTTGTGTCTGTATTCTAACTGGGCACTGAGGTAGAATGCGCATGCGGTAATGCCCAGCATGGCTGTCATGGCGATGGCTGTGTTCCTCTTCCAGTTGGCGGGCTGTGCGTACCAACCACCGGCGGGCGACCAGACGTGCTTGGGGTACCTTCTTGGGGGTTAGGGACGGTGGGCAAAGAAGGATTGAGATAGGTAGGTATTGGGAGGCTTACGGAACTCGAGGACCACCACCCTGTTGTTGATTAGCAGTCGTGTGGGAGTTCAAGGGAGGGAGGCAACGCACCATCTTGTCTGTGTTTGGAGAGTAGGAATTGGTTCTGCCGAATTGGCGTGGGTTTCTGAGAATGAGTGTCACCGAGAAGGTCGTCGATGTGCAGCTTGTTGCTCAATCGATCAGTTAGTTGAACATAGTGGGTATGTCTAACTTATTAACAGCCAATGGGAAAGCCCCCACTGCCAGCTGACATGCCGATTAATCAGTCATCTACCTGGGAAAAGCAGAGAAGCTACGACTCAAAGGTCAGAAACTTTTTCTGGTTACCTTATCAAGTACCTAATAAAGCAGACAACAACTCACTGTCTCACCACATCCAATTCGTTCCGGTGGGATGCAGGTCGTAGTGTTGTAAAATTCCCAAACACATCTAATTAAGTCTTAAAGATGAAAAGAATACGGGTCGGCCGGTTGTCACGCCAGTGGCTCGCTGTCTCCCCCAATGTGCGATCCACCACAAGAGCCATTCGGCCAACATCAATAGCAGCAGCACCTTCGCCCATGCGATACTCGACTGCCGCGCTGCCCGACACCATCTTCGAAGACGGCGACTTTGCTGCCGAGCCACAGCCTCTAGGCAAACCCATAACCCTACCATCGCCACATCCAGACCGCGCCTTACGGTCTGCCAAACTCAACGCCCTCCACGCCCGTCTCTCTCTCTCCTCCAAGATCCCCTTACAGACCCTCGCCCGAGCCCTAGTAGACCCCTCCGCCGACCCTCACCCCAGCTTCAACAATGCCAATCTCGCCTTTGTCGGCGCCTCTCTGCTCCAGTACCACACATCCGAGTCGCTCGTCACCCGCTACCCACGCTTACCCCTGGCCATCCTGTTCGAGGCCATGAACGGCTACGCCGGCGAGAAGACTCTACAGCGTATCGCACGTGCCTGGGGTGTAGAGTCAGCCGCCGCTCCCGGCGAGGAGGTCAACCCGGGTTATCTTCAGTTCGACAGGAACAAGCCCACAGTCCTCATGCACAAGTGGGGATACGCCCGCGCCGAGTCCAAAGAGCTCGTCAAATACAAGTGGCGCCGCGGCATGAGCAGCAGAGTCGTCTATGACGACTCCTTCGGCAACACCGTCCCCGAAAAGATGGAAAACCCTCTCGATCCCGATGACAAGCAGCCCATGGTCGAAGACGCCGAGAGGAACGCCAACGCCAACTTCGTGCGTGCCATCGTCGGTGCTATATATCTACATTGCGGCAGCGAGAGCGCCAAGACATTCATCAAGTCTCACGTGCTCTCGCGCCAGCTCGATCTGTCCAACATGTTCGCCTTCAAACAGCCCCAACGAGAACTGCTCCGTCTGTGTGCTCGTGAGAACTTCGATCCTCCCGTCGCCCGTCTGCTCAGCGAGACGGGTCGTATGAGCAGGACACCCGTCTTCGTCGTCGGTATTTACAGTGGTCGCGACAAGCTAGGTGAGGCTGCCCAAGCCAACCTCGACGACGCCAAGATCGCCGCAACAATCAACGCCCTAAAGTCGTGGTATCTTTACAGTCCCGGCGAGGTTGCAGTACCCAGCGATACCCTAGCCGAGGATGCTAAGCCTTGGAAGCCAGTCTATGTCGATATCGGCGAGGTTATATCGTAAAGAAGAAGGGGGCCAATAGAGAGAAGGCAGAGGCGGAGTTCTGTCAGAAGAGAGTGTACCAACAATCAATCTAGAGAGGCTTGTATGAACGGAGACGAAAGGGAACAAGTGGGCCGGATAAGCCCTATCACCACACCGATCGGTGCATCATTTATATTACCACATGTATCATACCATATTCACCGCCCTCATTGCCAAAAAATGTGGCAATTAGGGACACCTCAATGTAGAAACCAACATATGCAAAATACCACCATCAAGACACATACTAGCTCTATTTAATGCATTGCAAATGTCCGATGCATAAGAGACCTCGACACGACGTACAAATTACATGTTATTCTATTCAGACATAATGAATACAAGTATATACCCGAGGCATATTGTCAATGATGGATTGACCATGGTGTCCTAGTCTTTTTTTTCTAAACCCCTTTCGCCTTTTTGTTTTTTTAATAAATGAACGACGAGAGCACGAGTGATAGATGATTACCAGTCTCTCAAAAGTCAAGACTAGAGCTAGTAAAGGGAATCAACTAAAGTGATCCCCCTCGCCGAGTTTTCCCGCAACACCCCTTCGCATCTGTTTTCTGTATCGTTCTGTCCGGGCATCATCTTCCTGTCTCTCTCGCAGTCTCTTCTTGCGCTCATACACTGCTTCTACGCATCGACGTATCTGGTCTCTTCCCTCGGCGTAGTTCGCGCGCGCCAGAGCGACCGCCTCGTCAATCTGCTCGGGCGTGTAGACGAAATTCCATGTCGACATGTGATCCGATGTCGCGGGATCAATGCCGGGTACTTTGTCCGGGTTCGCGAGATATGGCAGGTAGATAACGGCGAGACCCGCATTGGCCTCGGTCAGTTGCCACGCTGTATCGTCCGTCAGGGCTTTGGTTGTCGGTGGTGGTGGTTCTGATGACCGTTCCTCGGTTGTGCCGACCCAAACAGTGCAGTAGCCTAGCTCACCTGATGAGCTTGCGCGCTCGTGCGATTGGTCTTTCTGGGGTTGGGAATTATCGTTGATTGCTCGCTGCTGCGCTTCTTGATCCTTTTTAGCCTGTAATAATTTGGCCTCTACGTCGGCTATTGAATCAGCCTGTGCTGTATCAAGTTGGTGGCGGATCTGCTCGGGTGTGTCTGTGTCTTTCGGCCACCCAATGCCTACTGGCCAGCCCTTGATGCCACGCTGCCGGGCATAGCCGTCTGCCACAGAGAGCCAATTGTCCGTCTTGATATCTGCAGACGCGTCGAAGGCCACTATGATATCTACAGCGCGGCCCGGTCTGAGTAAGGGATAGATTGGTAGGTTATTGGACATGCCTGCGTCCATCAACTGGATGTATTTCTCGTGGTGGACAGCTGTCGGTGTTGTAAATCGTAGTTTTCCATCCATTCCAAAAGCAAAATTTGGGATCAGCGCTGGATCGATCGGGTGGACTTTGGCTAGATCCTCGTTACGTCCAAAGATCATTTCATCAATGACTCCAAATCCCGTTAAACTTCTGACCAGTGGTCGAATCTCCCGATAGTAATGGCTAAGCGTCGCGCAGAATGCTGAACCAAAGATGCCCATAAGGATTGGCATCCTTAATTCTGGAAGATGAAAGCCGCTTTCAGGGGTGACGTCAATCCCTCCATGAAATCGCCTTCCAATTGCCCAAGTTGGGATACCAGCACTGAATTCTTCACAGAAGAACTCATACGGTGAGATCTCGAACCACTGGAACCATGCCTCTTGTTTCGCAATCTCCTTAGCAGTCTCGGATGGTCTCTGGCCCGGGTTGGTCATACTTCCATCGATATTGGGGATCTCGTGTCTCACAACGGTGTATATGGGCATGGGGTTTTGGCCATACTTAATGTAGTCTCGCTGGTTAGAAAGTTTGAAATCGCGTTCATTTACACCAAGCTCGCCTCTAGGAACAAGCAGCCTTGCAGCGAGCAGGATTCCATAGACATCCACCAACCCAAATGCAGCGTTAGGATCACCTCGCAGCTTCTCGACCATGCTGCTAAGAAGAAGCTTGTTGGTTGGCGAGGAGGTAACGGAGGCAAATGCTTCTGGAGGAAAGGCGATATGTACGCCAAGTCGAGCTTTCAAGTGGTCGACCAAGCGGTCTAAGCGGCGCTCGGTGATTGAGGAGTGATAAAGAGTCTGTAGCCAGCAAGAGCCGCTAACACCAGACGTATAAGTGACACAATCAAACAGTCCATCCTCTTGTGATGCTAAGAGGGAGCCGGTTCCAGCTACCAGCGCCCTAAGCCCACCGCCGGAGCCACACATTGCAATAGTTGGTACATCATCTGGGTGTATATCGTTCTCATCCAAGCCGAGATATTGGGCCAGAGCAGCAATTGCAACCTTTCTGCGGCGAGCGAGGAATTGCTTTTCCTCGTCACAAAGGTCATCCGAGACTCTTACTCTTGCAGAATACTGAATTTCGGGATTAATAAAGGGATCATGCGCTTCCTCCCAAATTTGATTTGCCAATGATCCATCGGATCGAGATAACTCTCGTTGGAGCTTTCTAATCTGGTTGGGGAGTCCCTTAGACCAGGAAGGCAAGATGAAGTTGACGACGCGGTCGGACAAAGATGACCATTCAATATCAGTAACCTCAGAAAAGGCTTCAAAACGGCTAGTAAATGAAGTCCATGCAGTGTCCTTGGAGCCGCTGTCATGACCAGGCTGTTGGGGACGGGGCGACTCTCGAGGTTGTTGGAAACGGGACGACTCTCCAGTGAGGCGCGTGTGGCGAAGTTCACGATGGTCTGGATATAGGGAATATATGAGCAATCCACCGGAGATGATGGAAAGAGGAGCTGTAAAGGTGCCAATACCGCTTCTCCGCGGTTTGATTCTCGCCGTAAAGAAAGCGCGAGAATAGGCCTGGGAAGGCCTGGCCAACGGCAGATGTGACGCTTGAGCAGAGATCGGCAGCCGCTCAAGCCACACTGGCAGGACCAATTGCGATCTCCTGAAGGGACGCATTGCTCGTCGACATTAAGATTGCATCACTGTCGTCCATATACATGTGAGGAAATCTCACTACACTGGAATGCGTGTGTTGAAAACAGCTCGATAGAAAGATACAGCTCCAAGAAAGTTGAACTCGAAGAAGCTTAGATCCAGAGCAACGGTCGAAATGCATCCTGGCGGGCCGCTAAATCTCCGCTAGCTGGCGCCACCCACCCCTCCAATTGGGCAATTGTCCTGATTGAGCAATTCCCCACCACAGCTTTTCCCTATGATCTACCACTAATAAAATGACATCAGCCATCAGTTGAATCACAACGGGTACAGCTCAGGCAGCAGAGGACCAATTGAGGCTGGTCACCCAAAAGAGATCCTACGCCCTTCAACCACTCTCTCTTTGTATGACTTTGACCAATTTGGCACCACTACGCCCTCATTCCTCCATCATCAAGCACGCACCTCTTTATATGTTCTTTACAATTGACCTTTTACCTAGCGCTTTCCCGGCAGCGAGATGAAACATCCATGACCTGTGTTGACCTGGTTGATTTTGAACATCAAGTGCTCTCCATCTATAGGGGCTCAAAAAGAGGGGTATTAAGAAATCATGATAAATAGCATCTAACAGCTTGATCTATAAAATTGAGATATAAGAATTGGAAAAGTTGAGCTCACAAAACGAGAGGGGGAAATAACAAATATCCACAGCTGACTCGACGAGGCTCTCTTGTCTACGTTAAGATCACAGCCATTCTCAATGCAGCAAGGTACCAGAAAACTTCCAAGTTGAATGGCTTTCACTACTAGATTGTCTCCTTTTGATGGTAAAATGTGCTTGTCAGACCTTCAGATTTCCCGTAAGCTTATCAAATTTCATTTCACACCTCGTGATTCCGATGCCTCATGACATCAGGGCCTAATGAAATGAGTATCTTGTTGATTGCGCAATGTCGAATTCGATATCGCCATGCAGGAGGCTGTTTTGGCTCATAAGTATGTGATGTTCTGAGCATCCGCTTTCCAATTCGGCTTCCAATTCTGCCTAAATGCTGCGATCGCACCTGGCATTCTTACGAGTACATGAGCCCGGTAGTAGCCAGGAGGGCAACAACCACCTGCACCAACCGCTCTTTCTATGTGGAGGCAATGGCGATAGAACATGTTTGGGGTATCTGAAGCAGTTTGTCGGCCGGTGTCTTTGCGTGCCATTCCTTTCTTCTCTTTCTTCGGAACTCTGCTACCTAATGTTTTGACGACTCTTGATCACCATCGCCCATATCCTCTAGCATTGGATCAATTACGGCACTTATCCACTCCACGCATCAATAGAATCTCAACGAACATGAGCGGGGATATGTATGTTCACGGCTTGTCTCTCCCAACCAGGCGTCTCAACAGCTCTCGCCCTGATAACGGAGAAGCAGAGCTCGCCACAGCAGCCAAATTTCCCACCATCCACATCGGGCAACCCAAGCCACGCGGCCGAGTGAACCTCTCATCAACATTCTCGAACCTCTTCGAGAAGCCCGAGAACCGCCGAAATGGACTAAGCTCTGACAGCCGCCGCTCAGGCGATGCCGCTGACACCGAGCCCCTATCACAACGGGCCAAAAACATTGAGAAAATTCCATATCCAAAATCATCTCACTTCCACGAGCTACAAGAAACTATCCCAAGTGCAACGGCCGGGACTCTTCCTAGAAAGGTCGACTTGGGCTCAAAAGCAGGTATCATCAGTAAAAGTCTCAGGCTCTTCCCACACCAGATTTCTGGGAAACACAACCGGAAGGCCTTGCAAAGAGGGGAGCTTCCTAAAACTCGGTCATTCAGTCTCTCGTGCACCGACGTCCCAGATGACGACCAAGCCAATACATCTTCTTCAGTTCGCTCACCATTATCAACCGAGCCCCTTCAAAAGGTGCGCTCGGGGTCATCTTCCTACCCTACAGAGGGGATACGCTCTCCTGCCAGCCATACCCAATCTCCCGAGCCAATAGGCGATATAAGAAGATCAATATCCGAGTATTGCGACATGGGCAATCTTTTGCAGACGACCTGGGACTTGCTTGATGCGTCGACAAGCATGAAACCGGCCCAAGATCTCATTCCTGGCCCAGCTTGCAATGGGCAGGCGATGACCGCAGCCGACAATGAGAAGGCGGGGACAGATGTTGGGAATCGGGATTCAAATCCGTTTTCTGATGAATTTACCCTTGATAATTCCAAACGCATACCAACAGATCCCTCTTGGCAAACTATCCTGTCTGATCTGACAACAGAACGAGACCTTGGGTCGCCTTCTCAACTGGGATCTGATTCCTCGAACCGTGCTCCGTCGACTGTTCAGAATATTGGTAACAACGCCAACACGAATGGCTCGATTCACGCCGACAATACAGCGACCAATGGACCGGCTCGTACGGACACCCTTCGTCCCACGATTGGTCGTCACAGCATCCATTTGAGCTTTGGCTCGCGGCTGCCAACTTTCAATCACGAGCCGGCCTCGTCCTCTGCCAGCACTCTTGAATGCCCGGCAGAGAAATTTAAGTTTCGCAAGTGGCTGAAGGCGGTCTATTCGAAAACCAGGTCACGCTTTCAATTCGCAAGTAGACCGCGCGCCCTCAGGAACCTGGCCAAGTTCCGCGTCAAGGCGGTACGACCTCGACCAAAGAAAAATAAGAAGGCTGCAGATAAGCCAAAGGGGCAGAAACCGCATCAGAAATTCTTGAGTGTATCGACGAAGAAGCATGGTAAATGGGGATGCCGTCTCTTGGACACAACGAAGAAAAAGAGAAGTCTACAATTGATGCATTTCAGAAGGGGTAGCGCCACGGATAGCCCCCTCAGAGCGCGGTCATGTCCCGCGAATATTGGCTGCAGAGTTCCTGAATGATGTATGCAGGTCAACAGGGTTAGATGAGATATGTATATGCTTCGTTGGAAGAAGTTCGGCTGTTCAAGAACTAGTATTTCTACGGAGTGCCGCTTGGAATACCGGCGGCTTATAACAAGTTGTTTATTCCCTTGTTACTTCTAACTTATTCTTGATCCATGGGCGTGTTATGTTTCGCTGAATCAGTATTACTATTGATATTGTAATGTGAGATAAACATCCGGTTTAAACAGTGAACGATTTCTTCATGTCTTTTGAGCAATCAAGCTCTTGTACCAGAAAGCTGGGACAGTGTTTCACTGCATAAATCAACTTAGTGTGAGATTCAATGAGACGGATCGCCAGGCATCTCAGCTGAAAGCAAGCATCATACGAAGTACCACCCACAGGTTTCATACGGGCTTCACTGTGTCCCAATAAGCGAGGCGATAAGCCTTGGTAGGGGGATTTTTCAGCTGCGAATCCTATCGGCCCTGTTGATCGCTCCGAATCAAAGCGAGTGGTCAAGTGGTCCAAGAGTGTCGTTTCCCTAACCTCTCATAGGTGAGCTAAACGGAATCTTACGGAAGGGCTGAATCGTATAGAATACTTGTAGCGCTCTACGCCAACTAATAATAATCATAAGTACCTCATCGTAATGTGTACGTCACAGCCCCCAACACACTCGCAGACCAACAGATTATACCAACAGCCCGCACGAAGTCGGATGCGGTTTCCTATGGCTGATCCTTTTTTTGTATGAGATCGAACCAACTACTCCGCACCAGCCGCCTTGCATCTTGAGCCGGCCGTAGGAGAACATCATATGGTAGTTCGAGACGAAAAGAAGGCACCGAATCAAGCATTATTGTTGGCTCATCATAAACAATGTCGGCGAACAATTTGGACCTGAATTTGGAGGACGAACCACCACCAGCATATTCAGAGACAGAGCCGTCTAGGGGCACCCAGAGAATTCCAAATGAACGTAAGCAAGCCGATATCTGCTACTTCTTCTCTACCCTGCAGAAATTTGTAGTAGGAATAATAGAATGAAACTGAAACTCCTCCAAAAGTCTCCCTTTACTTCCCAGCCGGCAATTTCTACCTAGCTGAGCACCTCTCACATCCCTTATATTCACTTCGCGTGAATTACCTTAATGTATCGCCCGTCGACGCTGAGATTATCCTGGGGTCCGGGCCAGAACCACATGACCCCCTGTATGCCACCCTAAGACTGCGCGCGGGGAGCGAAGCGCGCGTGTGGGCACCGAAGCTCACGGAACTCGACTTCGCCGCGGCGAACATGACTTTCTCGGGGCCGGGGGGCCTATTCAGGACCGGGGCCGGTACTTGTTTGTTCACCGTTTGCACTGGCAGCCACGTCGAGGAATTTGAATGGCGACACAGTGTGGTTCCGGACGTTGTGAGTTAATTCCAGATCCTATCATAGAAAGCCACGCCAATACTAAAAGCACCCAGTGGAAGCCAGTTTCGGCGTGGAAATTGATACGGAAGGCCGCGCCATCCGGCGTTGCGGAGGCCTCGAGAAGTTCTCAAGGGGCTCGTCGTTCTGATGAGGAGACTGTCGCGACGGTCTCATTCGTTCGTAGCCGGTCCAAGATCTTGACCATCAAATTCGAGCGTAGTGGTAGCACCGGGGAGCTTGGGGAAAGTTGGGCTGTGATGACTATTCTGTCTGCTCTAGCAATCCATTATCATAGGCCAGCATCCCTATCGACTGAAAGTGCCGAAGGCAGTAGTGGCGGTGCTGCACAGCCATGATGCCTCAGATTTACTGTTTCTTTCATATGAAGTTATTTGTCGCCGGTTTGTAGAAATTTCCACTTCTTTGATTAAATATGGAAGAATATACCCCATTGCACACGGAGCAGTTGTTTCCAGCAATTATGAACCTTAATTCACTGACCTTGTTTCATTGATTTGTCTACTTACTAAGTGCGAGGACAATTGAGGACAATTGAGGACAATTCGAATGCTTTTCCTGTCAGGTCGATCAATGCCGGAAGAGGAACTGTTCCTACCTGCATAACTTGCAGAAGACCACGCCGAGGAAAAAACAAGCATTGTGATTCATGACATCTTTGGCTTTGCCAGAACCCCGTCGGAGTCGCGCATCTTAGTCTTGGCTAAGTATTCGTGAAATCTTGGACGTTCGAGCATGCCACTGCGAAATGCGTTGACGCCAACCAATAGCTTAGCTAAATCCACAAGCTCTTCGAGATATTCAATGATTTCCATCATCCCGGCCGAAGAGGCGTTCCAAGCAAGAAAATTTTGCCTCGTCATTGACATCATAGTCTCGTTATCCAAAGGCCTCTGTTGGGGAACCGTTGAAAGTCTTGCGTCCATTTCGTCTTTTGAAACTTGTTCTTTGCGGTCAAGCAAGAGCTCGCGGACACGTGCCACGTATCGTAGCTGAGCCACGCGACTAGACGGCAAGAACTGTGGCAAAGGGAGTCGAGTGGTTAACGCTTCATCAACAGCGAACAAGCTCAGTGTGATGCACCCAGCGACATTCCGGCGATAAGGCATGACTTCAGCATGCAACTCTTCGAGAACACTACTCCCGTATAGCTTGCGTATGTGCTGCATATTCTCCATGCGATCCATGATCTGGAATAAGACATGAATCATCTCACCATAGACCAGAGTCTGCCCTTTAAAGTTACCCTTAATTCGAGGCTCACTCAAGCAAAAGGGTAAGAACGTCTGTGCAGCAGAAAGTGCTTGTTCCGCCTTCTCCTTTGCATTTGTGAAACTGGCATTGAGTGCGAGAGACTTAATATCAACGTTCTCTGCAGAATCCACTCCTGCCGCCACAGAAGCCTCCATGATCGAGATCTGCTTGATGCTGGAAGCCAAAGATTCGACAAGTCTATCTCTAGCGCGGACCGGGAATAGGATCATCTCAACGACGACTGCCACTATCCCACCGATGAGAAAACACACCATTCGCTTAGCATAAGTCAACCAAGGTGGATCTTGATTGACAGGAACGACAGTTGCTACGAACAGGTTAGCAATCATAAGTTTCCTAGAGCGATACAGGGAGCATACAAATGCCAACAACTGCTAGACTGATTATGGTAATGACGCCGGCCTTGTTGTATCTAGTCGCCGAGTTCAAATAATTTGCAGGTATCAGTCCGATAGCCAGAACGATAATAAGGACGGCAAGATTCCCCTGCCCAATTTCAAAGGCGACGATGCCAATAGAGCAACCAATGATGGTGCCAAGGGCCCGAAGAAAGAAGGCTTGGAATGAAGTGCCAATGGACACCTCGAACACCAATATCAACTGGAAGGTTGCCCATGATCCTCTAACTGAAACATACCAGGGATTGAAGGAAGGCACAAATGCGGGCCAACTTAAGTGAAGAGAGTAAGTCTGTTAGCACATTGTCCTCGACTCGAATGCAGCATGTCAGGTAAAAAACATTATGTACTCACTATTGACATCGTCAGCCCATTTGATACATTCTGATGAGATCGGGACTCGCGTGGGGTGCTTCTCAACGTACCGTGAGTAATAAAGTTGCGATTGTCATTTTTAGAGCGAACCCTAGGTCGCCTGAGTCAAGTAAGAACTCGACGGTATCAGCAATGAGACCTCGTAGCCAAAGGGCGTTACTAGATGTTGACTTCGAAGGTCCTTTGCGGCGAGGGATCTTTCCCCTGTCTGACACAGTAGGCTGTATATGATGAGTGTCGCCAGCTTCTTCATCACGTTTCGGTTCGGTCAAGACCTCGGTGCTTGTATTTGAATTGTCGTCTTCTGTCAACCCATATCCAGCACGAACTTCTTTTCTAGCATTTTCAGGTAACATGTTGCCATCAAGCTCGCCACCAGTAGTCAACCATTTTATCCAGCTAATTCTGGGCCAATATAATCTCCGACGGCCGTTCCTATGCTGCCGCCTTTCAACAAGTACTCTAGCGTGTTTCAACATTTCGAGAACTTTACCAGCAGCCTGGCCGAAGTTGATAAGAAATGAAGAAACCAAATGTGTTTCGATGCGTGGCGTGATATCGCCGAATAAGTTCTTCCCATACGTTGTGGCGGAAGCCCTCTTGAGCGCCTCAGCAGATTCGAGATTGAATTGTTGGAGAGCAAGGGTAAAGCGCTCCGTTCGAATATCTATTTCTTCAAGCATGAGACCATCCGGTGCCACAGATCCGGATGGCAGGTGGGGAACATCGTAGCAATAAGCCAAGGCAGACATGACTAGATCGACTGCCTCTTTCATGTCTTCCTGTAGTGCTCTGACGGGCTGACGTATCGGAGACATGACATGCTCTAGAAGATCAAGATCCCCGGATTCGATTTGTCGTATGGGTTTAATCGAATCCAATCTCCATATATGTTTTGTAGCCTTTGGACTAGTCTTGGGGCCAGGACTTGGTTTGGCTCTCTTTCCTTTCTCTTCTGATTCTTCCCCTCCGGAAGTATCAAGCTCACTATCAGCCAAGGCGAATTTTCCTTCACAGGCATTAATAAGGCAGATGGTAATCTGCACCAGACGAGCCATCATCGTGACACTGATCGGCTTTAGGGATCTGGGTGGTAAGACAGCATACACCAGCTCGAAGTTGCACTCTGACTGAACGGCCTTACAACTCCCCAAGCAAGACCGCAGACTCTCCTTTTTACCAGACAGAGCTGCAAGTCTGGCGCTTAGTGCCTCTCGTGGTGTTTGGTCTGGATCAGAGGGGCTGATTGCCGTCATATCTGATAGAAACCAGTCGCCAGTCGCCAGAACTGAGTTAACCGCTTCCCCTAAAGTCTCGATGGTGGTTTTGCCGAGAAATCCACTCGAGAATTGTGGATATATGGTGACATTGATAACGATCATCACGCCAATAGCTGTAAATACAGGGTAGATGACGGAAGTTGCAGCAGCCAGGATGACATCTTTAGTAGCAGCAGTCAAGATACCCAGATTGACCAAAGTAAAAAAGAAGAGGAGGTGGAATAGTCGCGGCGCCGCGGACCTGACCAGGCCGTGAACAACGACCCCGAGGAAGAAAATAACAGCACGGATCGCCCAGCTAGCATTCACATTTGACTCATCAACGAGACTGGACAACCACAACCCAAAATCGCCCCAGCCAACGCCTAGAAGCGAGCCAATGCCAATGAGAGACACAGTTTCAGTCACTACATACACCAAGTTATTAATTAAGTTTTATCGGCTCGAAGGGTACAATATCCAAAGCGGTCGCAGCAGAAGAGATCGCTTACTCTGTCCAAATCGTCGTCCAGGCTGGCCGAATGCTGTCGCCATTGCTCCATAGAAGGTTGAGTGTCCATGTACGGCTACAATCTGGGGTATCACTCCGATGGCGATAGCAATAGCCGTGCTAAGGCCATTTTTTAGCATGATTTGCCAAAGATTGTTCTTGAGAACCGTGGCTCGCGTGTCGGCGACCCACTGTTGGCCTGCTGGGAGAATAGATCTCCATTGTGTGAAGAGATTAACCATGGTCATTCAAATCGATTAACGTTGAATTTTTCTGTGAGAATATGCTAGCAAAGCTCAACAAGAAGGATGGTAATAAGGCCGAGTCATGACCACGAGAAAGCTGGCTAGTGAGGGTGGACCAGACAACAGCACAAAGGGTCGAACGACGTGTTTCCCGAGTCGAAGGCCGTATTCAGGCAAGCATTTTCCAAAGCAGAGTTAGATAAGAGTGGGCGGCGAGCGACCACACCGTTCGTCAGTGTTCAAAAGCATTCGTGCGAATATGTTTGCACTTTCAGCACAAGTATGGATGAATGAACCTGGTAGTCATTTCGGAGTAACTTTCGCTTGTGAGTGTAATAATATGATTTTTGAGGAGAAACTACAATCACCAGCTCTTGATTGCCCATTTATCTGAACGGCGCAACACGATATTTATCATGTGTGCATATGAGCAGCAATACTTGCTTGCAACTTTCATCTGGTTGGCTGAATGAGAGCAACAAATGAGGTCAACCAGAGATCTTCGAAATTCCCTAACCTGGTTGGCCGAGCGCTGCCCTTCATGGGCCGCTGATTAAGAGTCGGTTTCCAAGAAGGAATTAGGTACCGCAAAGTAGAGGAACTTGACAACTGCCAAGGAAAATTCGAATGTAAAAGTACTTGAACTTGCTGATAGGCGCCGAGACTTGAGGGGTTATTAAGTGTACATAGATGGCGGGGTGCCCCTTCCAAGGTTGTCAAAGAATGACGACTGCGTGCGCTAGCGCATGTGATTATGGCGGGGCTCTAGCTACTCGCCGCCAACGACACGAGTCCCTAGGCACCAGATTACACATCTCCAAGGGCATTTCCTCAGCTTAAACAACTGCGCACTACCCCTGTAGTTGAGCTCCGTAGCTCCACTGCACCTCTGACGATGCCTTCAAGTGCGGTGATCGTTGTGTGTGAACTCCCATGCTCCCGCCGTGGTCCACCTACAGATAGCTAACCCGTGATGCCGTCCCTTGCAGTCGAAGCTAAAGGTGCAGCTCAAGCTCTCCATTGCCCGTCTTCGTATGGTGCAGAAACGCGATGATGCCTTGGGAAAAGCACAGAGGAGAGCTATGGCTCAACTTCTTGAGACCGGCAAGATCGAGTCTGCTAAGATAAGAACCGAAAACATCATCCGATCCGACATCACCACTGAGCTCCACGAGATACTCGAACTCTATTGCGAACTGCTACTTGCGCGAGCCGGTCTCTTCGAGGGCCCAACGTGTGATCCTGGTCTGGAAGAAGCTGTGAAGTCTATCATATATGCTGCCCCCAAGACAGAAATAAAAGAGTTGCAACAGGTTCGCAGCCTGCTTGGCGAAAAATATGGTAAGGAATTTGTCCTTGCCGCCATGGAGAACATAGATGGGGCTGTGTCCGAAAAGGTGGTGAAGAAGTTGAGCGTGACTCCGCCAAAGCCAGAGCTCGTCCAGGGCTATCTCGAAGAGATCGCCAAGGCCTACAATATTGACTGGCCGAAAGGCTCCAGGAAACTAGGCAAGCCACCGGCGTTGATAGACGAGCCCGTCAACGATAGCGCTAACGCAGGTGGTGATGGTGGTGATGAGAATGTTGCCAATAGCTCGGCCACAAAGTCCCTCGACACGGAACTTACGCCTGAAATCAAGTCTGCTCAAGAAAGAGAGGACTTGAGCCATGCTACCCCACCGCGGACATTAGGTGCAAGCAATCCCTTATCTGTGAATCCGCCCAGCCCGTCGACCGAAAATCCACGGCCTAAAGTAACCTTGAACTCAATGGAGCTGAAACCGAATAAGAAAATGGTGGACGCTGACATTGACAGACCAAAGGGTGGTGGAAAGAATGATGGCATACCTGATCTCAATGAATTGGCGGCACGCTTTGCTGCCTTGAAGCGTTAAGCCTTCTTCGTCTCTCAAGATCAACATGTTGATGGCTTGTGATGGTTCGGTTTAGAACCAAAAGACCCGTGGTTTCAATGAGCGTATAGCTTTCTTTGTATAGGATATTCAACTTCTTCGTTCCTCAACGATGTGTTGCCGGACGATTCCCTCGTTACTGCTGTAATCCCTCAACATAAGATGTCACTGAAAGTTCAAAATCAACAGAAATTAGCGCAAACGCTCCTGAACCATCGGGGGGTGCGAAGATTTCATGGTATATTCCCACTGATATGACCTCGTTTTGTAATATTTAGCATCGCCATAATTCTAGCATAGATACATTTCTAATAAAGAATCATGATTAGTGCTATTTTAATCTGCTTGAATCGAGATTTAACAGAATTCCAACAGGTGCTATGGTTGTATTTGGTGATTTGACCAAAGGGTATAAGAGAAGCAAGTCACTTTTCTTTTCGCACTGCTTGCCCATCATTGTGCATGAGTTTGTCTAAAATCAGTGACTTGGAGTAGTCTGATTACATGAGCTCGCCTCTTCTCTTCCGAATCATTTAAGCCTGACAGCTGAACAACTCAGCCATGCAGCTCAATCAACTATGAAAGCACCATTTC
The DNA here is from genome assembly GCA_022578795.1 of Xylariaceae sp. FL0255. NCBI lineage: Eukaryota > Fungi > Ascomycota > Sordariomycetes > Xylariales > Xylariaceae > Xylariaceae sp. FL0255. The sequence continues at coordinate 70,045 of MU388849.1, read as the reverse complement.
TAGTCTCAAAGATGTGAAGATCTCCGCGGCTCGACACCTTTCTCTGGTCAGATCTGTCCCACATCTGATCTGCAGTCAGACGATGGACTCGTTTAGGGTTGATCCAGTTCTCCTTGTTTTTGAAGAGAGATCTGACCTCTGGAGCAAATTTTGACAAGTCATTCGGATCTACCGCCTTGGCAGCCGCGAGCAGCTCTCCCTCTACACTGAGCAGGAAATCATCCACCTGAAGCCTGCTACCATCTTGATCGCTTTGGTTATCTTCGTATGTGTGCATGGGTGTGTCAGAGCCAACTGAGTCATCTTCATCATAATATACGAGCCTGCCCTCATCACCTCTCCAGCTTGCTGGGCCGTCAAGATCCTTATAACGGTTGCGGCGCGAGTGTGGAGGACTTCGAGAGCGGCAATCTCGAAAACGGCGAAGGGGGCTGGCACCCCGATTTTCTTCGAGCTGTTTAGTCAACCGGACGCGGGCGGTATAAGGAGAGATGCTGCGTCTGGTGCGGTTTTTCCCAGCCTGCGGGCTGCTACTTGGTCTGTAAGAGTCGCTTCGACGAGAACGGCGAGGGTTTCTACCCTTAGTAAATGAGGCCTGTTTAGAAACCTGAGTTGCAGGATTCTCTGGACTGTTATCACGTCGAGCTAGACTTCCAAAGTCCCCTGATCTGCCAATAACACGCTCGCGTTGCTTTATGAGAGAGCACTCCTCTTGGTTGTCCGGGCATAGTGTCGAGAAATGGACCTGAGGATTGACTGTCAGTATTGACTCGTTTAGGAAGACGTTTGCCTTTGACAATGGCTCGGAAGCTTGTATACGAGCAAGTAAAATACTCGAAAGGGAAGGGGAAGGCTTGAGAGAGATACTTACTCCAACTTTACCGCAGATCTTACATTTGTAATCATCGCGAGGGGCTCGGTCTTCCCAGGAATTCGGCGTCAGTGATGACCACAATTTGTTCCATGCCGCATTGTTAGCGAGGGGAGGACAGTCAAACATACCGTAATTCGGGTTTAAGTTGGTTGGGCAGTGCTGGAGCCAGTGGCCTATGATGAAGTGTCAGCACATCTGTGCCCTATCTTTCCATATGTCTACCCAATACCTGTCTCGCCACAACGTTTGCAGCAATAACTTCCCGGTGGCTTCGTGGGAAAAGACGATGGTTCGCTGTTGAGCTTATACGTTCGGCTATAGTGTTGCCTTTCCATGCTAGACAAGGTGGTGTCTGTCAATGCTGGAGTCCTTGCGGTGGCTGGCGAGGATCTGAAGCTAAAGATCTGCCCGGCCGCTTTCGCTTCGGCTTGACCGTCGTCCTGTGAGATAACTGTCGCAGCGCTCTTAGTCTTGGGGGCATCCGCCTTTCTTGACTGCCTAGCACTGTCCTTGTGTCTTTGCTTAAACGAAAGTTCGGAAAGGTGCGTCGACAAGGACTCCTTGTCATCGTTGCAGGACGATTTCACTAAGATCGAGTTGCACTGGACTGTCGAATGGCTTCCCTCCTTTGCTGCCCAGATACGGTGCAAATCTTGCTGAGCAAGTAGGTACCGACGACGTTTCGGGGCATCTAGAGATCCCAGCCACTGATCGAAAACCTCGTCAAGAGTGGAAAGATGGATAGTGGGAGATTCTTCTGCATCGTCATTAGAAAGGCCTTGCATGCGTACGACCTCGACGAAATCGACTAAGAGGTGTTCTCGCTGAGGAATTCTGTCGATCTCAATTTGCCTCTGGAGCCAAGTCATGAGAACATTCTTCGTTTCTCCGTGTTTGTTGTACATCCCGCGCCGGATCAAATCTGTAAGAACCGTGATGCTCTCCAGATCGCCGACCGAAGGTGGATATACTGGTGAAGTGTGTGAAGGCATGATGAACCTAGAAGCAAGCGGTGTTGATGAGTCTATGTCACCCTGTCACACGAGGGTTCCTGGATTGAATTGGTGGCTATTGTTGAAGTCGGTAGATTTTGGTAGACTGTAGATGCTGTGTTTCTGCACAGCTCGGTGTTGATGGCGACTGGAACTTGGGCCAGAAACTTTAAATCGCGTGAAAAGAGTAGGTGAGGTAGGAAAGAAGAAGGAGCATGGAAGTGTCGTTCTGAGGATGGTGCTTTCTTCAGAGATAACTGATTATAAGACCACTCAATATGAGCAGACACCGCAGGTAAGTATCTTCGCCCGCACCTAGATTTGATAGAGTAAATAAGTTAGATATATTATAACTGTTATAGCATTTACGTCAAACACAAATACGAAACCACAATGCTATAATTGTTCGATAGAGAGAGTACTACAACCCGCATAATGAGAGCACCAAGAGAGCTCCTCCCTCCAACTACCAGCGCGGTTTGACAAGCTTGCATTGCAATCGGTAGGAAGTTGTAGCCCAAAAGAGTCTACCTGCATATACTTTTAGACGGGTAATAACTTGCAGTGGGCACAGGGTCATTGAGCGCAGCGCTGGCCGGCCGAGACGGAGGCCGTTCAAAGCCCAAATATATCTGGTCTCTAGTGAGGACTGATATGGCAAGGGATGCTTGGGTCCTGGGTTGGAAAAACAAATCGAGGTAATTTACTATATCTAATGTCTGTTCATATGTGCCTGTATATCTGCACTACTCTGCCTTCCATCCTGAAAGTGTCTGTTCTATCCCCGGCATTGTTGAGACAGAACCAGACGTATTATGAAACTGCTAGAGCAAGATCGAGGATCAAGCAACGAGAATATGCTTTTTAAAGAACCTGTTTTTTATTTCCCCATTCATAGGAATGAGATGCCTCGTGGGATTTCATGTCCCAAATCTCCTCGTAAATGCCTTGTTATTCCCTTTCGAAACTCCAGACGCCGTGGCCTTAGAATACAGTTGATCAGTCCATCACCGTTAATGCGTACGGGTGAGTCACTTCAGACGTATCATACAATCTTTCTCTCTTTCGCTGTTATTTCATCTCTCCATGCCCGGTTTTTTGCCGTAGTGGTACTCCATCTACAGCCATAGCCTTAACAACAACAACGGCGAAGACTATGATGTACACTCCTACTCTAACTTATCGAGGTGTTCGAGACGGGTAAGGACGACCTGCTTGCTGGTCTCCTCAATCTCACCAGCGAGGAAAACCTCATCGAGGATGGCGTAGACCTTGTAGAAGTTGAAGACGAGATCGAGCTCGCAGACGTTACCGAAGAAGGCGTCGAGGACCTCAACGAAGAAATGGATGGCCTCGAGGTAGGCTAGCTCGTTGTCGTTGGTGTCGACGCAGGCGCAGAAGAACAGCCCGGCGTACCGACGGTAGACGATCTTGTGGTTTCGAAATTCGACGAAATTGGACTGGTATTTCTGGTCGCGGGGCGCTACGAGACGATGGACCTCGCCTTTCAGCTTGATCTTCTCGTCGTCTGTGTAGGGCACATAGTACTTGGCGAGCCGGGTCTTTCCCCTGATGCGCCGTGGTTAGAGAAAGGCCTTTTTGTTTTCGTAATAGATGGCCGCTATGGCTGTCGACAGCTCTGTTCACACTTACTGCCTGTTCTGTATCAATATGAAAGACAGCATCGCGTCCAGGCGTGCCGTTGGCAAGAGATACAGCTTTGTAAAGGGTTTGGGTGGAAATAGCGACGTGACTACGGATATCCCTACCAAATTTTTGGGCTCACCGCCTTCGGATTTCTGCCAGATTTCTGCCGGCAGAAGACAGGGGTATAATCTATACTGAGGCATTTACCCCTCTACAACACAATTCTATATCGATTTTTTTGCAAATTTTTATATTATAATATTTTAAAGAATTAATTTTATATAAAAAACCATTGTTTTATATGTAAAATCAAAAGGCAAATTATTTAATGCTAAAATTACTGCTGAAATCGGAATTTCCGCATAAATTTGGGTAGTGGGGTGGCAGAATTTATGGACCCACTTTTTGGCGGTGAGGGGTTTCCGCTGGCAGAAAATTCAAAGGCGGTGAGCCCAAAATTTGGTAGGGAGATCCGTAGGGCCCCCAAGGTTTAGGGTGTGGATTACTATGGCTCAGCACCGTGTGCATACGGTATACATTTCAAAGGACCTTAACCCTTCAGGGCATCCACTAACTACATACACTACGGCCATCTCATGTATTGGGCTGCATAAGTAAACCTAACATTCATGTTTCGCCTCTTTACCACGAACACTAGAAGGGACATGCCGCTTGGAAGTATATTCAAATTTGATATTAACCTTACGTGTCTACCATCTTTCACCATCTTGTCATGAAATGACCATCTGAGTCTTCAAAAACAGGAAAACTCTCAGATGTCAAATTTTTGACCGACCAGTATCTCGCTTAGTTCCCAGCATTTTTCTGCCAGTTCAGGGTCCGTCGCCCAGGTCTTCGCGATTTTTGGGTCCGTGATCACGTTGCAGTTCTCAATGTAGACCCCTTCCTCATTTACAATGTCAGGATCCAGTGCTGCCGAATGTATGAAGCACACCCTTGCTGCGTCGTCTTTCTTGGTTCAACCTCGCGAAGGTTAGCCGGGCTTGTGCCGTAGACCGACTGCGACACCTCTTCATACAACTCCGCCGATCTTTTGCTGTCAAGCGCGTTGATATGTTTTGCAAGCCCCGTGGCCACGGATCCGGGAGTTGGCGAGAACGCACGTATCCCTTGCGATGCTAGCCGCTTGTTAAGGCCTACGGAGAATAAAATATTGGCTGATTTGGATTGCCCATAACTCGTGAATTCTTTGTATGAGCTGGGCTGGGTGAAGTTGGGGTCATCGAATCGGACGCCACTGCCTGTTAGAATCCAATGGTTAGGCTCTTGTAAGTCATATCTGGACTCTCTTCCTCGTAACTATTCTAGTCTGTCTGCTTATATGGCATGGTTTATACTTACTGCGAACTAGTTAGTCTGGGGGTATAAAGGGGCAAAAGAGCCTGGAGGATGAGTTCTCTACTATACCATCTATGACCAGAACTAGAGACATTAATCACGCGGGCCGCTGGACCGGCCGCAATCACCTTTGATATGATAGTGTTCGTCAGCACAAAATGGCTGAGGTGATTGATTGCTATGTGCAACTCCAAATTATCTTCTGTCAGCTCTTGAGGATGGGCCATGACGGCTGCATTATTGAAGATGACATCGATTTTGGAAATCTCTGCGTCGCTTAAAATAGCATTCGCTACCGTTCGGACACTCTTGAGAGATGCCAGCTCGGCCGCGAAGAATTTAATCTTGATGTTTGCATTGACTGCCTTTATAGCATCGATTGTTGGCTGGGCCTTTGCTTCCGAACGTCCAATAAGAATTAACATTGCAGGCGACTCGGTCGCGAGGGAGATGAGGGTCTCTGCACCGACGCCTCCAGGTGTTGGGCCAGTCAGTAGAACTGTTCAGAGTCAGTTTAACTTTGCATAGCTAGAGCGTACTTATTCAGAGCCCTACATGTTCTGCCTTTCACCTGCCGGGAAAACTTATGAACTAATTCCAAGCCTTCGGTCTCTCTGCTGTAGGTCGTCATCGCAGCTCGATGTCGTTTCAATGAATATTTCGATTGTGAAAGCTGGCGACAGAGGATAGGTGATGATGAAGACTGATGGAGAGCTTGTTTTTAGGTCGGCGATGGTATCAGTCTGTGCTCGTGCCTTTTATACATAGTTGTGGTGGATGTCTCTCAAGGCGGTATTGGGTCTGAAGTAAAGAATGTCGCAGCCCGGCGTTTGGTCCCTTTAAAGCCGTGGGGAACATGATGAGAGTCCAGGCTCGTATTCAGAGGTGTCTCGACAATACCGTTTCTTGGTCATCCTTCCCCTCATTGTTAAGGCTAGGTATAATTAGTCTCGCTATCCCAGATACACTGCTCAATGTCATGTTGTATCATCTTGTTTTATGATTTGAACCTTCTCTTTCTTTCTCGCAAGCTAAGATATGTCAGCGTTACCGAGTACCTTGACACTGCAACGGAGTTGAAACTACTCTGTAGCATCTTGACAGCAATCTACTTGATGATCGGTTGGAGGGTTGACAGCTAAAAATTGTCAGCATTGATGCCCTAATGCAATTAGCTGACAAAGGCTACATACAGCCTGGCTTGTTCCCGTTAAGTCCTTTCGCCTAGCTCCTACATCCGATGGTGTTGACAAATTTGCATATCCTTATCGATGGGTATGAGAGTAGGTAACATAGACAACGTTTAACGTTCAGATTAGGTCCTTGCAAACGCGCTTTAAATCAGAACTTCCTTGTTGATTATGGAGGGTCCCTGGATGTTTTTGAGTATTTTAAGAGTTTTGCATTGTAGAAGTGAGGGTCTACTTGAGGCTTATAGCGGAAGTAGGATGGAGGTTAGAGGTACCTAGCGGTAATGAGTCTCAGAACACCGTGCGCCAATGTTTAGATTATTTGTGGCGCAGGCATCTGAACCCAACCAGATTGAACGACTGGCTGGCCCAAATTCCAACTACTCTGTACGCATTGACTGATACTAGCCACCAACCTCACTCTTTTCTCAGATTGAGCAGCTGGCAGTCAATCCCTTTCTATTGACAATTAAGCCTTTCGTATCGGACTATGTATAGTTGAAAGCCACTCCGAGTCTTCCGACCTTCATTCCTTTGGGCAACGCTAAGCGAGCTGCCTATACTCTGGGATTCCAAAGGATATCGTTGACGACAGAAGAGGTTTCATCAACTCAGCCGTGAGACGTATGGCGAATAAGTCCCTACATCGATTTGACCTCAGTATTCGACGGCGTGCGAAGAAGAATAATTACGCCCTGCAAAGGGAGCTCACCACATTCAATCCCCATTCCCTTTCGAGTCACTCTACAATTCGTTATTATGGCGTCGCGGAAGAGTAGAGACTCTAAGTCTGTGGCTTCAGAGTCTCACTCATCACCTGCAATCCCAATGCAGGTGTGGCGCAGTGACGGGTCGACATCGATAGAGCCAATCTATGAGAAGGTCGATGAGGGTGATAGGGTCGTCGTTGAGTGGTTGAACAAGCTCGGCCAGGCTTTGGCTCAGGAGCTTATGCCCAACTCAGGTGAGGAGTCGCAACCATTAACTAAAATATCATCTAACACTTTTCAGCCGACCATTACTTTCTGGAAGAGTTTCCAACTCACTACCACTTACGCTTTTACCAAGGTAGATGCAGCCCATGCCCATTCGCGTATCATTGCTGACATGTTGTTTCAGCCGACAAGGGCCAGAAGCATTACTATCTATATGGTTATCCTCAAGAAAAATCAACGAACGCAAAGCCCAAATATTACCGATCGCCCAACGCCTTCATCCCTCATCTTCTATGGCTGTCAGGCAACTCTGAGGACAGAGGTGATTGCGCTTGTGAATTCTGTAGCGGTTCAAAACCCATATCCAGCAAGCAGGCCAAGATCAAGGGAACGGCGGCGATGCATATTGTTGCACCATCGCCAATACCCAACACTAATATCGGCACTCCCAAGTCGAGTGCGAGCCATTCTCCGCAACAGCTGCCCCCGGCAAACCCGAGCACTCATACGAAGTCTACCATGAATTCGCAACCCTCCCATCAACCTTCTCTATCTAACGCTCAGCCTCCAGTCTCTGATCACATCCCTCAAGTCCAACAAATCGTGCACGGTGTTCCTAGTTCTTTCCCGACTGTTCCGCTAGATGAGGGCGCCCTTTTCAGATCTGGAGAGGTAGTCTGGTTCAGGAACAATCATTCTTGGCGTATTGGCATGGTTACTTCGTTACAACATGGTCTTCGGATCATCCCTTTCGGTCATCCGCTTTATCAAACACAAGAAGTAATCAAAGAAGAAGCAGATTTGCGTCCATTCCTCACTTTTAGTATCCCGCAAATCAACTCTGCTCTTGCGCAAGAGTTCGGAGGTAAGGCGTTGTCTACCATGGATTGGCAAGTTCTACAGAAGCGTTTCGTCCCCAATAACGAACCCCCCCGAGCTGAAGGGTTGGCTATTGAAGCTACAAAGTTAGCTGCCACCCGCGTAGACCACTGCTTTTCAACATTTAATCAGCTTCAAGGCTCGTTACAAGGTTACGAAATATTCGGTGGTGTCTTCTTTGGGGCCGAGAAGATATGCGTTGGAGAGGCCGTCGGAATCAAAATACCTCGAGACCACCAGGGCCCAGATTGGGAACCTGGGATGCCCGTTCTTATGGTTGTCCAGCATTTCCGTGTCAGCCAGGACAATAGTCAAGCCTTGAGTTTTGAGGGAAGTGTTTGGAGACTCAAACATGTGCTTGCGACGCAACAATCACAGCCCCCAAATCAGATTCAGCTGCCATCTACCATGCTTGGAGAGAAAGAATTCCGTGACAGTCTCCTTCAAAGTCGTGGCTGGTGTGTGGAATGGGCTCCTGTTTTTGAAAACATCACCTATCCCGCATCATCTGTGCGCGGCCGCTTTTACGAGACCCAACGACTGACGCCAATATTAAACCCAGATAAGTATCAGGAGATGCTCCGACTGCAACAAGTCGAGGATATCCAAACGCTTCTCAACAACCATGGTGATTCTAGTGGTCCTCATGTCGGACGGGTAATGAACAGAGCTCATGCTGTTGCTGGGGCGGTTCCGGCTGGCGTCGCTACTGTATTAGGTCCAGATGTACTTGAGGCATAGCACGTCGACTACTCCGTGTGTACAAAATGATGAATATCTATCTAAACCCAACTGCTCATAGGTAGCAGCGAGAACACTTCGATGCATCGACAACTTCTCTTCGAGAACTTGAGACAAGGGTTTAATGCAGGATAGTACTTTTGTACGTTGGAATTCACTGTTCGCTGCGGAAACACGAATTGTCCAGGGACTCTCAAGCTTGGCGTCTCGCTTGCCAGGATAAAGATAATGCACCACATGGATCTCCGGAAACCTTTTAATGTCCACGCACTGCAGATGATCTGGTAATTGCGTCAGACTTTCAGTGAACATGGAATACTCGGTATTGATCACCTTCTCCGTATAATGGTTATGACCTGTCGCGTATATTCACTGATTATCAAAATTTGGGCCAATCGAGACATGTGTGAACGAAGTAATCCATACAGTTTGACAGTGATTCTGGACCTTGCGGTGATAGGCTATACGTCATAATAGTTCGCTTAATCATGGCCATTAGTCCAGGGAACCGGCATCGTTGGTCGGCAAAAACTAAATAATCTCGACCAAAGAACTTTTATTCAACTTAAAAATTCCGAAGCAGAGGGTTATATGTATCTGGAAGCTCTTAATTGTACGGTAGGCACAGAAGTTGATTTGATCTCTTTGTACGACACGATTTGCGTCGTCCTGATGAACACCGCTTAGAATGGTGGAAGCTAGGATTATGGATCAAACTACTGCATCTGACAATAACGGAAATAAAACTCCTGCAACTTCATTTCAAAGGTTTTGGGCTGGCGTGGCTAGGCTCCTGCGGGAAGTGGGAGCTCGATGCTTGCCTGGTACTTGGACCCGGGCTCAAATTTCTCCCTCCCGATAGGCTATTGCAACGAGATGAGACATCCGGCATCGCGCCCCAGACCAGGATTCCTACGGAAATACCCTTTGAGACGACAACCAGAAAAGATGGCCGAGATTTTTATCTGTGAAAACGACGAGATCTGCTAACGGGCTATGGAGTTCGTGATGAGAAACGTACCTAGGTATGGAATATCAGTACTTATTCTTCTCCATATACGGATTACTCCGTAAACAGCAATACCGCTGCTGCTTTCTCTTAAGGCTGATACATACACACACGTGTATGTAGGCCTCCAAGGTATGGATCTATATAATAAGGGTACTACTGCTTCATACGTGGCCCTGATCAGGTGAAGTCTTCACAAAGGGACGTTGTCAGCATGCCTATCTGCAATGCAGAAAGTTACGGCAAGACACCGTCGGACACAGGCACAGAAGGAAGTCCTACCCGGCCTTGCGGTCCGGCTTGATATGGATTGCTTCTCCATGCACTAATACATCAGTCTGCTTTGGAGTTTGAGTGGCCCAAGGTCCGCGCTTCGGTGCGCCCGGTAGGTGTCCCCGCAAAGGGTGCACCCGCGTTCGTGAAGCAGGCCGAGACGCCGGTTGTCGGCTCATGCGTCTGCTTTATGGGGTAGCTTCGCGACGGAAATGAGCCTTTGCGTTAAGGACGATGCAGAAGTGGAGAGAAAAAAAGCCCGGGGGGGGGGGGGGGGGGGGGGGGGGTTTAAGGGTTTAAACAACGGTGAAAAAAAAAAAACAAAAATTTAGTTTTTGTTGGTGTTGGCCCGACAAGTCACGGGAAAAAACGAGCAATAG